>JBCAUA010002248.1:0-13549 GCA_038406235.1 Peronia verruculata | reverse complement strand
CCCCTCCCCCCCCCCCCCCCCCGCATAAAAAAGAAATATAGGTAAAGAAGAAAGAATAAGAGAACAGAGGAAGATGTATCATAACGTTGTGTACAGAGAAAGGATGAGGTACATGTCCCTCTCTCTCTCTCTCTACCATTTACATGTACATGTACATGAGATCTGACACTACACGATGAAATCAGGTGCTGGTCCAACTGAGGCGACAGGATAAAACGTGTGTTTGTCAACGGGAATTAATTTCTGGTGCAATTTTTGTTTTCTTCACAGAACCCTTCTATATCAATCTCAAAACGCATTAGAGTTAGATTTGATTTGCTGAGATAGATTATGTAAATCTAAAAGCGCAAAAATTGTACATGTAATTAAGTGGCATGACCTAGATCTATTTATTAAGGATTAATTTTCTCACAAAATTCAACTGTGGCAAGAGGTTACCTCTATCTCTTTAATTGCCAGAATATTTATCTACATTTTGCTCCAAAAATGAACAAAGAAAAAGAAAAACACCAACGGAAGCCTGAGCTGGAGAGAGGAGGGAAAGAAAAAGGTTGGGGGGGGGGGGGGAGAGAGAAACTGAGGGGTGAGGGACAAGAAAGAGAAAGAGAATAGTCCATATTCGACAAAGCACAGATCTGGAAATCCTCGGCGGAGTGTTTGTACCCCCTACTGAAAATAAACACTTCGAAATCCCACAACACTAGTGCTGAACGCAAAACTTCGGGGAAAAACGCGACGCCGGAAGTACGTCATACATGTACTTTTTCTTACGTCATTAAATCATTAACGACTATTATTTGGAGGCCATCTCGGTTCAATAGGCTCACACTGAAGAGTTCTAGTGACATATTTCCTCCACACCGTAATAGGGTCAAACCAAAAGGTGAGTTGAATCTGTGAATAGTTTTGAGTGTTTGTACCCCCCCTGCTAAAAACTGACGCCGGTATTTCCAATCTTTCGCTTGGTCGGAACAAATCCATTACAAACACTAGCCTACATGTACATGTATTTATAACGGACGGAGAGACAGGATATTATTATAAACATAAATAGGTGTGTGTGTCAAGCACTTCACATAATAATGTAGAATCCAAAAGAGAGAAGAAAGGGAGAAAGAAAAAGTGGGAGAACAGATAAGATGTGTAGGTGTGGTAGACAAGAGAAATGGACAACACACACACAAAAAAAAAAAATGGAAACAAAGACTGAAGTGGCTAACAGAATAAGGAGGGCACAAAAACTCAGATAAGGAGACAGAATGAAAACAAGATAGAGACATCAAACTAATAAAGAAATACAACTACAGTTGAAGGTGTCACGCATATGTTCAATGAGGAAGGAAAAGGGAAATAAGTGAGAATCTGGCAGGGCAGTCATGAGATTGATAATGTCTGCCCAGAATTGTGTAAAGTTCTATGATTTATTGGTTTTTCTCTTTTTTTTAATTAATAACTAATACATGTACTAGACTAGTAATACAGTAGTATGTCTATGTCTGTCCTTGCGTTGATGATTATCTGCTCACATACATATCCATGCCTTTCTACATCTGTGCATCCATCCATCTATGTACATATTGTATATCACATAGGGGCCTACATATGATAATTTACCATCTCTGAGTCTGAGATTAGTGATGTCTCCCCATGAAAACATGTTCATATCTATCCCTCCAGACACCATTGACTCCATTCATTCATGTAGGGCTTAGTCTTAGTAAGGCTTACGTGAAACATCATAATTATGTCTGTTCATCCATCACCCCATCCAGTCACCCATTCTGCTTTCATTCTAGTATGTCTTTCAATGGCCTGAGGGTGGTTATCTCCCATCCATTCTGACATCTATTCATTGATACACATGATATACGTATGAGGAGATGCCATGTGAAGGTGAAAATGTTGGGATAGCCTTTTGTATTACATATATCAAGAATGACAGAATTAAGGGTGAGACCTTCCTTAGTTATACATGTAGGCTACGACTGAACTGTATCCCATTCCCAATAACTGTGCAAAATTCAAACTGAAATGATTGACCTTTTTTTTTTTTTTTAAATGTTACATGTATGGGATATCTTAAATACATGTATGTCCAAACTGACAGTCACCGAATCAGTGATTTTCAAGCATAATGCAGATACATGTATATCAGTGTACAGTATACAATATGCTTATGCAAATAGTTAAAGGATTGACCAAAGGTATCATGTGTGAATAAAACATAATTTAATCATGATGGCTCAATACATGGTGTATCAAAATTACATCCATACTCATAAATTACAAACTTGTAATGAATGACACATATATTCACATGTTTAATTTCTTCAGTTTAATTCATAGATCATGTATGCTATTTATAATACTTTCTGCCTATTACTATCAAGGGGCACAAATGTTATGTAGCAGTGGTCCTGTGTACAGCTCTACGAAGTTTCAATATCCCCAAGATGCCTCAAATAAACAGAATTTAATATCAGTGGGACAAACAAGTCTGCTCTTTCACATTAATACATGCTCTTTCAATTAACAAACAAAATACAAAATACAAACAAACAAATAGCTAAAAATTCACTTTAAGTTAACATACAATGCTCTATACTAGTACTAGTATAAAATAGTGAGAACTTAAACAATACAAATAACAATAGTCAGTTCATCCACAATGCAATCCACGTACATGCATACATTTTACACCTGCCTGATGATAAATTTATCTCACACATTCTACATCATCATAATTATGCTTCTTGCATTTCCTTCGAGACATATACATGTACACATTTGGTCCCTTTCTCACATCATCTACTGGTTCACACATACAGCAGAAGTCCCTGTCATGAACTTAACAATTCCGTTTTAATGTGACTAGGCAGGCGAATCTTCTTTTTCTTGCGCCTCTTTTTCTTCACCCCCATATCACCAGCTTGGACTTCCCTGAGATTTCCTGACATTGTTGATTTCCTCTTCTTCTTCTTGCAAGACAGTGGGTTTGGGCCTTTCTTCTTCTTTTTCTTTACCTTTTTCTCCTCCTCTGGCATCCCCATTTCCTGCCTAAGCCTGGCGATGGCTGCCTCTTGTTTCTCAGTTAGAGTCAATTTCTGGGTTGTTTTCTCTTCAGCAAATGTTTTGGATGCATCAGATGGAGCCTCCAAGTTTATGGAATTGTGGGAAATGTGAAGGACTGGTATGTTGTGTTCTCTAACGCTGCTTGCAAGCTCTTCATCCTGAAAGTAAATATTGCTGCCTCATGAGTAATAAGAGAAGTCAAACTATTTTTACAAAAATATCGGAAATTTTTGCCACTCCCCACTCCCATCCAATATTTTATCATTGACGGTCTGGAGCTGTCTGGTTATGTAAGAGTAAGACACTTTTTAAATAATCCAGGGTTTTCATGCTAGAAGTTTTCACTATTGTGGAAAAGGTTTGCAAGTTTTCACAAGATCCTGGGATGGGACTATAACTATAAAATTATGTAACAAATCAAAATTCCAAGAACTGAAAAGATCCCATATGCAGTGCAGTCATCATAATCATCAAGTGTAACAAAATTAGATCTAGATCTGTTTTCTGGATCAAGATCGCGAACAGCTGCTCACTTTCTTAGACTAATCTTTCTAAGCTCATGGGCACTTTATTTGCTACTGTCAGTACCCTGCTGTGCTGAGTTTCCATCAACAATTCTCATGCAACCACTCGACTTGCATGCTGTCAGGTGTGAGGAATAAAAATGGATAAATGGAGCCTCGTCAGAATCGTCTTAGAGGACTGTGCAGCTGGGCAAGTTGGGATGAGTGGAAATGATAGTGTAAAAAATGATCATGTCTTTGTGATCTGTCTTTGTACATCCTGTTCTCAGCTTTCCTAAAGACATTTATTTTATAAACTTCTGACTGCTTCATAATCTGCATTCATTTCCTTTATTTTGGCATAAAACACTATATACTTTAAATTATTATGACCCATAAATAAGAAAATCAAGATGACACCTAGTCTCAGATAGGCGGCCATCTTGGAAATTAGGTCGAGACCAAAAATATAATTGAGGTAGTCAAAGAGTTAAGAACAAGCACTGGCAGCTGTCAGAGGCAACATAAATTACAATTTGAAAATCATCTTCAAACAGACGTTAATTTACATATTTTTCTGTCACTTTTCGCACTTAATTTATTCACATTCCTTTTTGTTTCAGATGATAAATAAAATACGGTTTCTTTCATTCATTTGTGTATAAAATTTTTTTTATAAAACCATGATCAGCTGGTAAACTCAGCAAAAGCCGATTGACTAAAAGCAGAGAAGCTAGTGACAACAGTTAGTCAGATTTCTGACTGAGGTCAAAGTTTGACATTCCTGATACATGACAGTTTCTCAGACAAAAAGGTAGGCCATAGATCTAGTTGTGATGTTTAGTGTTTGGATTATTATGCAAAGAATCTCTGTAAATGATAAAATGAAATGGAACTATCAGTATAATTATCTCACAATTGCTTAGGTGGAGGTCTTTGGTCCTTAGCCTACCTGCTGGAATGGATGGTAGACAATGATGATGATAATAATACTAGTTCTACTTCATGGAACTTTTTTATTTGGAATGATCACAACTCAAAGAAAAAAGTATGAGTATTACCAATCTAAAACAGATTTATAAGAAACTCAGTCAAAAGGGTAAATTACCAAAATCATCCTTACTGAGTTTGTAGCACTGTTAATTTAAAAATAAGCCATAGAAGTTACGTTGCCAAATCATTCTTTCTATCAGCCTACTAAACCTTTGAAAAATATGTAAAGTTCTTAGTGTCAAAATCTATTCATTTGTCTGTAATAATTTCACCCTCAAATTCAATTTTTACCTGAGTGGCAATCAAGCAATTTCCTTTCAAAGCCATCTTCCTTAGGCATTTGGCACTTCCTTTGAACCAAGAATGTGGACATTCCATGATATCATACTGACTGAGAACCTTGTATGGCCCATAGAGCAGAGAACCTGGAAGAGAAGATGACAAAATTATAAGTGGTTTCTATTTTTTAAGAGCATATAGATAATATACTACTTCATTGGGTACAAATGCTTTACAGCTCAAACTGCACATCATAACTTCATGAATTGTACTGTTGTTTAAGCAGGATGTCAAAACTGAATAATTTAAACATACACCATAGAGAAAAATGGACATGAATTCTCCTGACAAAATTGACGCATCATGCATAAAAGAAACCAGAAAAAGATCTGTTTTGGCCCTAACAATACATACTTCATGGATTTCATATTCCTTCCTATATTACTTTTTTTCACTTTATACCAGTATGAGAGTAAGATTTAAAGTAAAGCAGTATTTGAATTTCAGTTTCAAAATGCTTGTCTTTCTGTAAAATGATATGTAACTGACATATTTTGTATAAAATACTGGTATGTTTTCAATAAGTTTCAATTTCAGCACTTCACTGATCGATTAACTTTGTACTTTAACACTGTAGGGGAGAGAAGATGTAACATACATCAAAATCAAAGTGAAAACTAAAAAACAATAAAAAACATATTTGCATGTTCTTAACTCTAAAACTGTGACACAGCCTAAAAGCTGCAACGTCCATCGGCGCACTTTGTCAGGCTTGTCAATCTGCATTGTCTGTGCCAGTGCTTACCCTCAGGGTGTTTGTTTTGACTACAGAGACTCCGCTTTGACTTCAGAGTAACACAATGCAGGCCCAGATTGACCATCATACGAACCAGTGTCTTCAGCCTCGGACACAATGGAGTCACTTTCACCGCACCATCCTCGCACCTTTTTGGGGGCGCGGTTTTGAGAGGACAGGAGATGGCAGAGAAGAGTCGTTTTCGTCTCCCCTTCCACCTTTCAAGATGAAAGCTGTACAACGTTTAATGCTTTTGTTTTGGTTAAAAAGACTACGACAAAATATGCATGGATACTGAGTGCGCCGAATTCACCAATGTGGTGATACATTCGGAGAATATGACAGAAAGAATATTATCATTTGATGAATGAGGTCCTGAATGATGAAGAGAAATGCTTGTTGCATAATGAAACCCAAAACATTTCAGTGTCCTCTTAAAAAAAAAAAAAAAAGAAGAAATGGAGCCGCAATCAACTTGCTTCCACTCTGGATTGATATAATTTCTGTTGCTGTTGTTGCGATGAGTCTTGTCATAAGGACTTCGTCTTTTTTGTGCAACAACAATGAGAGCTTTGAGATCCATGGTCAAGATCAAACGGTTTCCGACTCCTCGGGGGTGGTTATCTCATTTTTTTTCTTCAGTGCAGTGGTTTTTGGGGCCTGCCAGGACTAAAATTTTAGCGCAGCACTACGTTAGCTTGCTGCACCTTTTTTTGGGTGCTTGGGTGTGGAAAGTGCAGGAAAAGGGAAAGGCATCCACTGTAGCGAGTCCAACAGTATTGAGAGGGATTAAATTTCCTAGTCGGCAAAAAGAGGCCTCGGTGAGGATGGTGCGGGGATGGTGTGGTGAAAACGACTCCACTGTGTCTACACCTTTAGGGGTCATCAGTATGAATTATGGCATCAACAAATATTAGCCTATTGTGCAGATTTACACAAACACATAATTTGTCAGCAATATGGCTGAGTTCATCACCATAATAGCATGGTAAACACCTGCCCCCACTATAATTATATGTACAATGTTAAGCTGTATACATTATGTAGTAACAGTCAGACATTGTCCAGTTTTTCTGGCTTGGAGCTCATATTATGATGTGTAAATGAACACTCGAACGCGCAGTAAAATGCCACTAATATTTAGTCTTATCGCCCTTTGCGCAAACTGCAGTAACAATGGAGACTAGGCCTAGCCAAGCTCCTTGGGCCTGGGGGACCACCAGTTACAGATTCCTTTTTTTTTTTTTTTTAAATCGGGAGGAAGGGAAATATGGAAGTTCATGATGCAAATTCTGTAGGTTGGTATATCAAGCAAAAAAGTCAGATTACCCACTTTTTCTGTTGAGCTGGCTGGTATGCATAAGGATGCATCTGAAGTATTCACAATAACAGATGAAATCAAACAAACAAACAAAAAAAAAACTTTTACCTCTTCTTCTCTCGGCTTCTTCGTTCATCCTGGCTGCCTTCATCATCACTTTCACTCCTTGCCTTCTTGGGTTTGGTCACAGGCTTTTCTTCCTCTTCACTGTCGCTCTGGTCTCGATCTTTTCTCTTCTTGGACTCACCATCAGAGCTGTGCCTTTCGTCGCTATGGTCAGACCTATCCCCACTACCGCTCCTCCTCTTTTTCCTCTTTTCTTTCTCTCCACTTTGCTCTCTATCACTAGTGTTGTCATCCTTTGACTTTTTCTTTTCCCTCACCTCATGTTCACTACTTGGACTCCTCCTATCTTGACTGTTGCTTCTCTTTTTCTCTTTGCTCCCACTTTTCTCTCTACTATCACTTTTCTTTTTCTCCACACTCTCAATTTTCTTATCGTCACTTTTCTTTCGATCTCTTTTTTCACTGGCCTTATTGCTACTGCTTTCATCTTTTCGTTTATTGTCCCTGCTTCGACTGCCACTTCTGTCTTTTTCTTTTCTGTCTCTCTCATCTCGTCTATCCCTACTTCTGTCTCTCCCACCTCTGTCTCGACTACTGCTCCTTCGACTTTCCCTCCTCTTTTTCTTTTCCCGACTTCCACTCCTGTCTCTATGACGGCTGCGACTTCTGTCTCTCCTAGACCGGCTGTGGCTGCGAGATCGTGATCGGGAACGTCTACGATCACGAGATCTTGATCTTGATCTTTAGGATGAAAAGAGAAGAATATCAAAAGACATTATTTTGTGAAATTAATTCCTTGATGAAATTTTTTCAAATCAGAACAGTCAACAATGCAAACAAAACACAACTTAACATGCTAAATGACCCCTTCTTGTATATTCATCATGGAGAATTTGGATTCTTCACCGGCTTCTGAAAATTCATCAAATTCTTGTCACTATTATTTGAAGTAATACTTATTTTTCTTTTTATGTGCAGCTGATTGATCATTTCATCTCTATATTATCTTTTTTTTTTTTCAAAAACATAAAATAATTAATAAAACAGAATTATCAATTCATCTCTAAAGTAAGTATGCAGCTGAAATATTTATTTTTAAATTTTAAATGATATACTAGTAGAAGCAAAGATTTTAATTAAAGTACACACAAATAAGATTGTACAAATGATACCCTGAGATCCGATTTGGCCAACAACAACACACACACACAAAGCCAGTCCCCAATGGTGTCTTCACTTGCGCACGCAATGCCGTAACCACACAAGACGAAGAAGAAGGGGCCACGAGGCCTTTCACTCTAGTTGCCATCTGATGTTAGCCAATCACTCTGGCTGCATGGCCCCCACTGGGGGGGTAGAAGGTGGGGAGACCACACCCACCGACTGACCCATCAGCACAGTAGTTCCTAGCATTATCAGCCATTACACATCTTCAAATTGCCCACGATCACCATGGCTTCACCCCTCACACGGTGAAGCATAACCCAACACAACTCAATCCTCCATAACACAGCCTGCGCAAAAACAAGAGCAACCAGGAAATGATATTTTTATCAGAATAATTACCCCTAGCCCACTGAAAATTATAAGATCTGCATTCTTCATATAAAGAAATTTAGAGACCAAATGAAAGAAAAATGCAACAAAACTTAAAAGAACAAGAGGACCATCAAGGTGGCCTATCATGTTTTTCTTAAACTTCTTTCTCAGGCAACAGAGAGAAATTTTAATAAATGCCGGCTTGTCATTTTCAGGAAAACAACATGGCGCTTGAACAATGACATAATATAAAATTTAATGCTCATAAATCAAACCCACTTTTCTGGTAAAAAAAGTCTGAGAACTTACATATTAAAATTGTATCTATGAAAATAATGAACTTAATATGTGTATCAAAATTCCACAGATGGAGTAATATACAATTGTGTCAGATTATGTGCTGGCATGTTAAGTGTTGGGAAAAGGGTGAAGATATAAAGGAATTGAGAGGAAAATTATGCTGGGAAATCTAAGTGCATATCGTATCCCTAAAAAATAATCAGGTGAAAAAAAAAAAAAAAGAATTTTCCGTGTACAGATATATGTAATCTACTGTAAAAGACTGATAATATTTGTATTCTTACAATTAATATGTATTAAAAAAATTTTTTTTTTTAAATTCTGCAACCTGTATTAACTCCATTAAATCCTGACCTTTATTCTAAGAAATCTTGCCATTTGAACTCTCTTGAAAATGCAATATTCAATTATGGATCTGATAATTTCATCAATATTTATAAACAAAGAGGTATCAAGTTCAGGACAGACTGAAAATACTAGTAAAATAAAGATGAGAAAATGCAAACAAAGATACCCTGACACAAAGCAAACAAATTTAATATTCTTCATGAAATAAGAAGAAGAACACCTATGCAATTTCTTTTTTTGGTTGTATCCCTAGCTTTAAGTCCTGCAGTAACACAGGTCCTTTTTTCCCAGTCAAAATTTATCTATCTTTTGCACTGACCACATACAGAAAACTGCAAGAGTAACATGACACTGCTGATTATGTACAAAATGGCAACTCTTCATTTCACTTCTGTTTATTTTACGACATGTATGAATAAAATACATCACTGCTGTGACTATCAAATGGGCAATTTAAAACTGGCGGTCAATTCTCTGCTATCATAATAAAAGAGAAAAACTTGAGAAAAATAATGCAATATTGCCACAACTAATCCCTAATACCATCTACAGCTTAGTTCTCATGAGCTCTGTCTCCTCAATAAGCCAACTACTGCAAATTACACATGATCATAAAATTCTATTATGTTGTGTATTCATTCCTTGACCCACAATAAAATGTGATATCATGCTGAAAATGAATTCTGAACAAGTGCAGAATTTAGGAAAAGGCAAACAATGCAAAAGAAAGAAAGAAAAAGTCTTCAGAAAAATTTCTCCATGCTTAAATTTTCTATAAAAAAGATTAAAAAAATGAACGAATTCAGAACATTTATCAACGATCTCTAAAAGTGACACTGTTCTCTATTTTTGACTTGATGGCCCTTCCTTTCCTCTTCTACAGAGAATTAACATCTGGTGCATAATGAAGCTGGTACTTTCTATATCATTCTTTATGAATACTTTATTCATCCACAGAGAAATACATCCTAACTTTTATCTGTGTCTCCTGCAATTCATTAATTTTATATGTCCTCTTTAACAAATCAAGTTATCAAAATGTAGCAGATGTCAGCTGATAATTCCTCAGTGTTGACCATCACTGTGGGGGCTCTACTGCCTCTCCTTATTTCTTCTCCTCCCATCCGTGAGTAGCAAAGGCTATATTTCTTCACTTTCTAAGACAATATTCACCTGTTGCGGCGACGTCCTCTCACACAATCACGGGCAAGATGTCCAAATTCCAGGCACTCATAGCACCGTCGATTTCTTCCACCACCAATTCCTCTACCCCCTTTCATACGCGGTTTGGCTATGGAGACTCTGATCCTCTTGCCATTGAGAGACCTGAAAAAATTTTTTTAAAAAATTAGAATTTATCAATAATAAGCAGCAGCCCTCCAATTTGTCCTTGTGACAGAACCAAATTTGTTTGTTTTAAAATACTCAGGGATGTCAATCTGAATCTGTCTACATGAAAAAGTAGGAAAAGTTCCTGGCATATTCTTTAGCAAAATATAAAACTGAAGTATGTTAATGGTAAATAACACTGGATTTGGGACCAAAAGAGAAATTACTGACTGCCAAAAAGTAGGAAATCCTGCTAAAGTAGGAAATTTGACATCCCTGAATACTGTGCATCAGCATTTGCATTTCTATAGAACCTTAAAGGCATTTTCCCCTTCATTACATAACCAAGTATTATAATTCACCCACCACTTTACGGATTTGTTGCAAATGGCAACTGCCATCTGTTTACCTAAATTACACTGGCATTTAAAGAGGTAGCTCTGCAATGATTTTCATTGGAATTATTTTCTAAAATGTGGACTAAAGACATCCTTCCCATCCAGAATAACTAGCCAGGGATTTCAAACTTTTTCCACAAAAAAAAAGTCAGAAAAAAATTTCCTCTAAGATCATGGGCACATTATTAGTTCATTTCTGCACTCTCATATGCCGATTTCCTATCATATCAACAACTCTCACGTAACCACTTGACTGCATTTTGTTGGGTGTGAGGAATTAAACGCTACGAACTTCAATCTTAATCTTCAAACAGCCGCCGAACAACAGTCTGACCATCGTCCACAGTATCTATGAGGATAACCCTTTTGTACTTTGGGTTCACTGTTGTCATCCTTTGAAATTTGCATCGCAAATTATTATAAAACCCCAATTGTCTCGTGGATTCAGTAAATGTCGGCAGTTGATTGGCCAAAAGTAGGAAAGTCGGAATTCCGACTAAAGTTGGAAGTTTGACATCCCTGACTAGCAGCTCTGTGACGCCTTCTTCAGCCAACATCTCTTAACTTCTTTGCAATCTACACAACTAGTGTCACATAATTATTGCAGTAAATAACATTTTGAGAAAATTACTTATTAGTTTCAGAAAAATCTCAAAAGTGGGTTGCTTTGGAAACAGAAAATTTTTAAATGAAGCTCTTTACCATAAAACACTTGGTTCAACAAATAACATCATTGTTCCTGCAATTGCTGAAAACCAATATATTTTTTTTTTGTATGTAAAATTGCATTTCGGAGCTAGAAATAACTGCATAAATTAAATACTCACTCTCCATCCATTTTCCTCACAGCTTCTTCAGCATCATCCTGGTATTTATATACTACAAATGCAAAACATGGCGGAATCCTTGCTACCCAGATCTCACGCAAAGGACCAAACTTTTCAAATGCTCTGTTGATCTCTGTCTTTGAGGGATCAAGTCCAAGATCAGCAATATGAACTCTGCATTTATTCTCCTCATCTGAGCCTGGGCTGCGGCTGTAACTTCTACGTTTGTCTTTGCCAGCTGAGGCACTTCTACTGCGACTCCTGCTTCCACTATCACTGCGACTGCGACTCTTGGATCTGCTGGAAGATCGACCCATCACGTCTAGTACCTGTAGGGAAATAGAATTTTTCATTGGAATGTAATATATACTGATACAATACTGCTACCAGACTGCATAAGATTATAAAACAAGACATTCGTAATGTATCCTTTGGTGGCACAGCTGGCTAGGAGTCACCATCTGAGCTTTATCCACATTTAAATACAACCATTTCATTTGATAAAATAGGCAAAGAAAATAAATACATGTATTAATGACACACAATGTCAAGAAAAATAACTTTATTTTGAAAGTTACTAGTCCTCTTACTTTAAGAACCATTAAGGTCACTAACAAAGTCTTGGTTCCTTTCATGAGTCAACAGACAATCAAACAGAGCATTTGTCATTTGCTATAGGCCTCTATATATATGTTTTTTTTCTTTTCATTTTTAGTGATCTAGATCTAATATTACTGTGTTTGATCAAAAACTAAGGATCAATAAAACTAGAATTCTAGAATCTAGATTAAGACTGGGCACAAAGAGCAAAGAGGGGCTATGGCTACTGTCACTTGTAAATGAATGAAACAGAGGATTGCAGGGCAACTGCATTAGCGGCAGGTATGTGCATCCCATCATGTCAAATTGGACCAAAACTGTCAAATTTTAATCGCAATATGTTGACAGGAAATCAGCCAATTTGGTGCAATCTGACACAATGAACAAATCCAGTGATGTGAATACCCTCCCGACACAGTGAGCATCCAACCCTACAGGTAGATCTTGATGAGATATCCATATCATAGCTAGTCTAGATCTAGACTAGGTCTAGAGTCAACCCCCCACTGTCTGAACTCCCTCCACAGTCCGACCACTTTCGTTTATGATCATCAAATCATATGACCCGCAATGATCCTATTGTTTACTTCCCATATATGCACTAAGCAACCATATTTGACGTCTCTCTGAAGCATTTATGTTCACTTCTGTTTCGTTCATCGACCGCAATATGCAGGAATTGACATCCAGGTGAGTTCACCCACCATTTTTAACACAACTCTTAGCAGGACAAAGGTCAAGGCTGAAGTTTTCTAGCCGTATTTTAGGCCGTTTATTTATGGAAATTGGGGTAATCCCCATCTGAAAGTATGAGAAACCATATCTTGGCATGCCAGACTGGTCACTATCCAGTAATACTGCATGACAAAGGTCTGACTGGTGGGACATTTTTTTTTATCTTGTTCTTGTCTGATTACACTTTATTATTGCATTAATTTCATCCCAATATCCTCTGTGATAATAGATTCCCATAATACTACTTCATTATACTACTGTTTCACTCCACTACCACTATCTGTTTTCTGGATTCTTTCTTCCCTCTATTAATGGTACATTTCACCCCATTTACCACGATCTGAATGTCAATGCTGTATAATTGTTTTCTGGATTTTTTTCTTCTACCAATGTTATATTTCCAAGGGAGAAGGGAAAGGGGGGGGGGGGGGGGGGGGGGGAAC
>JBCAUA010002237.1:0-13552 GCA_038406235.1 Peronia verruculata | reverse complement strand
TGTTGAATGTGACACCACCCGGTGAAAATTTTCATGATAGATTTCAATAGTCCTTATCTGGCAATAGGTCATATACAGTTTTCATATGTTATGTTACTGGAGGTTCGCAGTGGAAGGGGCCTTTTTTTTTTTTTTTCCAACAGTATGCATTCTTTTGAAATGTTGTGCTTCTTTGTCTTGTGAGAATTTTCAACTGGATTAGACCCATTGTTTACAGATTCAAATGTTCATTTGATTTCTTACCTTAAATTTGTAACTTTGTAGTCACAAACTCTGAAGGCAAATAAAGTAATGATTCTGATTTTGGATATCAACATGGGCAGATTGTTTTCAAATTTTGCGGTTATTTTCAGATCCACCAGACATGTTTTTAATAAGTGGTTTGAACTTTTTAATTTTAATTTTTTTTTTTATTTCACATTTACATTTTATCTTAATATTTTTGGTCAGTATTTTGGTTGGCTGAATTAAAAAATAAAATGATTTGATTGCTGATTACTATGGGGAAGTTGTACAATGAACTGGGTACCCAGGCTGATGTGGTCATAGAGGTGGGATTTGTGACACTCTCAGTCGACAGTCTCATCTATCAGCTTAGAATGTGTGTGTGAGAAAGTTCTCAGTTTTCATGAAAGGGATTATAAATTTGTAAATTGTTCAGAATCCTTTATATATGTGTCAAACTGTGGAAAATTCTTTTATATGAATGGCAAACCTTTCGATGTAATTGGTGCATTTTTCTTTCTTTTTTGTCATTGTTTTTTAAATCATATCTCTTGTTAGATACTTGTTGTTGGCCTAGTTATCCAATAATGTGCCACCACCAGTGCTCAAAATGATAGGCAGGAATTTTTGGCACATTTGAACCATTTGTTTATTTGTAATGTAGAGGTTGATGGACAGGCTTTTAATTTGCATTTTATTCATTTATTTTTTTTTTTCATTTGACCCAGGTTACAGTGCTAAGTACAAAGCCAGTACAGACTTGTCAAAAGTGTTGGTCATTTTTGTCAGATTTGATTTCATTGAAAGCTGGCTGTACTTTATGTATGTCTGTGTTAACCAGAAATCTCAGGACCCGTCTCATCAGGCAATTGCTAGTACATCTTTCAATAATCAGACTGAACTTTTTAGGAAGAAGTTCAGATGCTGGCAATTAAAGAGGGAAGGGGTGACCTGTTGCTGCAGCCAAATTTATTGAGAAAATAGCTGATCACTTTTTAAATCCTTATTAATCCTTGTTAGGCCATGCCACTAAATTACAATTTTGGGACATTTACTCGATCTATTTCAGCAAAATAAACTCTGAAATGCAATTTTACATTGATATAGAAGGGTTCAGTGAAGGAAAAAGAATTGCCTTAAAAAATTCAGTCTGATGAAAAACACGTGATTTATCAGTTCGGCTCAGTTTGACAAGCGCCTGATTTCATCGTGTCAGGTCTCATATGAACTTGAGTTGGGTGTAGGAGTCCAACATTTGGATCATAGTGTCCCATCTTAATAGGCCGCTGGCTTCAGCCGCTGGAGCTTGAGAATCTCAAAGTACTAGTGTCAGCCAGTCAGGAATGTTTCATTTTTTGCTGCTTTTACAAAACAAACAACATTGAGTTTAGTCCTCCTAGTTATGGTTGGCACATGCGATGATTTGCAATGAGTCTCAGCACATTTGGTTGTAGTGTTGCTAGTGCACTGTCTGAATCCAGCCATTAATTGACCCTGCTGTATGCACTGTAAAAGGCAGTTCAGTCTGTACCAGTCTATGGTAGAAACCCCACATGTCAAAGGTCAGTCAGGTGCTCGCAGGTGTTGCTCTGAGAGTAGGTGTAGAGGATGATTGAAAAGTAATCCCTATTTCAAAATGAGGATAGGAGTATACTGGAAATTATTTGTTGACTGTAATGTATGTCTGAAAGTTTTTTCCTATTTGTTGTTTACTAATGTGTGTTTGGTCTCTAATGTATGAGAATTATTCAGTCCACCTGTAGCTGGCTTGTCATGTGGATTATTTTGTTTGAAATTTGAAAGCCCCAAAAACATGGTTCAGTATCCAGCTAGCAGCCCGTTACGAAATTTTGAAATCTATTTTTAAAAGGAGCATTCAGTCCGAAAAGACAGATACAAGCATTAAATGCTCATGCCTTGAAGCTCAGTTTCAAAAACAACTGACACAGAAATGACAATCAATGAATATTTTAAAACAATTTTCAAAGAGGGATTACTTTTCAATCCCCTGATTCCTGTATGTGTATTCTGTTCGCCTACCAAGCTTAGGTTCTTGTCGTCCCAAGTTTGCTCAGACTTTCTGATTTCTCCCGTCGTTCTGTTCAACATGGAGCTTGACTGAACAAGAGTTTTCTCTCCTGTCATTTAACACAGGACGTCATGTGATCAAGTCCTGGTCAATCCTCTGAACATATTGAGACATCGGTATCAGACTAAAAGTTCTTCATTCTCTTCAGCTTGATGCAAAATTATTTATTCTAAATTGAGTAGACATCAAGATGTTGACACTTAAAAACGATGGGAGTGACCTGATGATGCAGCTGAATTTAGTGAGAAAATATCTGATTGGTTTGTCAGCGGTTTTTAGTCCTTATTGTTATTAGCTCTTATGTTCATCATGTCACTAAATTTAAGCTTTTGGACCAGTGGATCTCTGTTTCAGCAAGTGGAAATTTAAGGACATAGAAGAATTACTCTTCAAGAAAACAGTCTGCTTTAAAAATTTAGTTTCTGTTGAAAAAAAAAACCCCATAATTTTGCAGGTTGCTTCAGGTAGACGTCCTTGATTTTTACAGTCTACCTCCGATAGACAAGTGGTTGATTTCAATGTGCACATCTCATTTGATTATGGACTATCAACATATCAACTTCAACAAGTTTTCATTTGACACTGGCTGCATTCTCTGGCCTCTTTCCCTCACTTTGTTGCCTGTCTGTCTGTCTGAGTTGCACATTGGATGTTCATTCACAATATTGACAAGCTTTCACAATGCTTCTGATTTACTGTACAGTTTGTAGATATGGTTTGTTGTGCAGTGTGTAGATAAAGTTTCATTCATACTAACTGCTTTAAAACACCTTTGTGTTGACCTTTAGTGACTGTTTTTGTAATCATTCATAAAGGAAGGGAAAAAAGTGTTCTCTGTGGTGTTCGCAGTTTTTTTCTTCATATTTAATTTTCTCATGTAACTTATATTAACCTGTTATATCTTATTGTTTTCCCACTGTTTGTTTACTTGTTTGTTTAATCCTCTCCCCATCCCTGCCCTCATGGCTAGTGGTATTTGGTCTTCCTCTCGAGCAGACAACTCCCCCTGTGTTAGTACTGAGAGACAGTGTACATGCTGGACATGGGGCAAGTAGTATCTGCCAAACCTTGTGGAGTGGAGTGGAGTATGTGCAGTGTTGTTATATCCTTCGTAGCCCATAAATGGTTGACCCTGATAGCTTGAAAACCTCCTGTGAGGAAAAAGAAATCAGGGATGTCAAATTTCCTACCTTAGTAGGATTTCCTACTTTCTGGCTGTCGTAAATTTATTTCTCTTCTGGCCCCAAATCCAGTATTATTTACCTTTAATGTACTTCAGTTTTGTGCATTGCTGAAGGGTATGCCAGGAACGTTTCCTACTTTTTCATGTAGACAGATTGATATCCCTGAGAAATAAAATTTTCAGTTATTAATATGTGTCGCATGTGATGATGGACAAAAGGGTAATGACATAATAACCCACATTATGTGGGTTGGCCATTGTAGGCTTCTGAGCTCATAGTGAACTCTTGATTTTTTTATAGCGGTGGTAGTAAGAGAAAGATTGTGGAAGCTATAGGACCCACGATGACCTCCTCACTGTTGTAAAGAAGCTAAAGAAGCAAAACTGAAATGGTACGGGTACATTTCTTGTTAAGGAGTCTTTGCAAAGACATTCTTGCATGGTACAGCTAAACTAGGCCGGAGACAGGGAAGACAGAGAAAGAAGTGGGAAGATAACATACAGGAATGAACAGGACTGAGTCTGGCAGAGTCCCAGAGGGTGGTGGAAGATAGAGACAGATGGAGGAAAGTGGTGAACACATCTTCACATGTGTTCCAACGACATCTACGGAAGTCCAGGGATATGAGGAAGAGGAGAGGTAGAAAAAAGTGTGAGGATGATCTGAAAGCACCTACTGGTGTGGTACTTTGTGTCTGCACAGACAACTGAAACTGTCTGTATTCTGTATGAGATGTAGTAATGTTGACTTATTCACTTGGCTGTCCACCCCTGTTGCTACAGTGTCTTCATGATTGACATTACCTATGTCTGATGAGCATGGACTTCAGCTCTATCTGCAGGTGAAGTTTGATGTCACTGGGCTAGGCTGACTTTTTTCATTTTGTTTTTTTGCAGTGTTGTGGTTGCTCATTTGTGTTGCTCAGCTCTTAGTTCATTGCTGTAGACAGATATGGCAAGAGATTGTGGCTGAATGATGAAAAATTGGATCTCAACATAACACTGAAGTTACCTCAAATAGCAGTACATCATAGTACTCAAAGGCTGAGATACCCCCCCCCCCCCCCCTCCCCCCGTCTGTAGCTCCCACAGAGGACCAAAAAGAAGGCTCCATGAACAAGTCAGGGTATGTTTGGACTAATATATATAAAGCTCCATTCATGAGTTTCTCAGGAATATTTGTGAATTTACGTCTTTGTGATTAGATATCTCTTGAAAGACTGTTGTTCAATAGGGTATATAGGCTTAAAAGGCAGTCCAGCCATGGAGGTGTTGTCCTAAATATTAGTGATGCTATACAGTTGCCTTCAGACTTGTAATTAGGGAAACAGTCAGGAACCTGATCAAATATGGTTAATAAAATTTTCAACTGTGTACCAAAAGATTTTCAGAGGATGAAGATACTGTGTCATGTATGTTTTAAAGCATACTTTTTTGAATTATTTTTTGTATTTTTTTGTAAAGATGCTTGTCTCCACTAGTTAGTTACGGGCATAGTTACGTATGCAGTTGCGGAACATGGAAAAGAGATGATGTTTATTATCAAAGAGATATAACTATTACTGGCAAACCCCAGTGATCTTGGAGTGTTGTTTGACAGGATTTGAAAATGGATCAGACCAATATCCAGCACAGATGAGCAAGAAAATGCAGGGACATTGAAGATATTTGAGATGCGACACGATGAAATCAGGCTCTCGTCAAATTTGATGATATGGAGTTATTGGTGTCACTGTCAAGATTTTTCATTTCCCTTTCATTTTCCTTTTCTGTGTCTTCTACCTTATGTCTGTGATCCGAGAAAAATGTCATTTTCAAAGCCAAAAAATGCCTAAAAAAAAATGTCAAAAAAGTAAAAAAAATGCTTCTCACGAACTACAACACATTTTTGTAGGGGTTTTCAGATAATAATCTGCGCAGGCCATTAGCGAGCATATATTAGCATAGGTCTAATTACAGGTTATAGGATTAGTAATTAATCTAAACACTTAAAAAGAAAGACACTGCTAACATGGATAATCTCCAGATCCTCGCTCCATAATTATTATACAAACATGACAAATTCAAGATCAACAGTCATGGCGCAAACCTGATGTCACTGTATTTATAAAAGCTCACAATGAATAAAGATTATAGCTGAACATCTTGTGTTCTGTCTCAGCCTGCCAAACCACCATACACATGCAAAAGTTAAACAATTAACTTTTTTTAATTCCCATGCAGCTAAGGCTCTTAAGCCAGACACATAAGTTTCCAAAAAGGATATACTAATATTACTCATAATGATTAAAAACAGAATTTTAGGTAGTGGTTATCAAGTATAGCCATATATTTTGCAGTATCTTAATGTGCAGCTAGAACAGATTTTCTTTCATGATTTGATACCAAATTGCAAGGAATGCAAAATAGATAATTTGCCTCCCGAGACTTGCATCCACTCTTATACTCAGCATGTTGCTGATGTGGCGTGATGTTTAGTCCATTTTTAGAAGTTCGTTTTGTTGTGTTGATGAACTGGTCCAGTTCTCCTCAAGTAGATCTGCTCTAAATATCATACAACTATTGACCGCTTCTATCACAAAATCTAGAACTAATGACTTGATCTAGATTCTATACCTTAGTCCCACCGACAAATAAGCTATGCGTCAGAGAAAGAGCAAATCACACAATGGTCCTCATGGTTGCAACTAGTTTTTCATTCCCGTATAAAACTCTGAAGTTTGCTTGGTTGGGTAGCCACTGCGCTAGCCCAGTAAGCTTTTTCAGGGTCATAAATGGTATCTTAATACTGGCTATGTCAGACAGGTCCAGAGTTGAATTCCTGTGCTGGAAGTTGTCCTCTTTTCAGTTTTTTTCCCATACCCCTTCTTCTATAGTCCCTCTCCATAGCAGTGGGCCTAGCTCTAGGCCTAAATTATGTAGATCTATATATATGTTGAAGACAAAAGCCAGGTTTGATCATCGTCACTCCTTGATCTCGAGCTCGGGGTTCAGTTCAGGCTCATTCACATACAGTATTCTGACCCAGAATCATCATATTCATCACCTTTAGTCTCCTCACCCAGCAAAATACCTGTGCATATACATGTATTTGGATTAAAAAATTTTTTTTTTTTTTAAAAGGGGGAATAGCTAACAGCGTTTCTCAGACACTCGGGTGGATTTTTTGTAGATCTAGACATCTTCAAGGCGATTGTTTACATTCTGACTTTATTAAGTGCTGTAGACTATTAGAGGTTAACTGTAGTCTCAGCAGTAAAAAAACCACAAGAGAATTTTATTTGTTATTGTGCCAGGTAGGGAAAGTCCATCAAATTTACAAAATCCTAGAATCAAGAAAGAATTTACATTCACTTCCATAATTAACTTATAAATCCCCCAAAATGCGAAAAAATGTTCCAAAATGGCAAAAATGCCAAAACGGCAAAAAATTTGGCAAGTAGGTAAAAATGCGGCCGCATGATCACAGGTATATAAAAGTTGAGATATTGGCAGTTTGAGATGATGGAGGTTACTTGTTGCTGCAGCTGAATTAAATGAGTGAATGGCCGATCACTTTTGTTAATCCTTAGTAAGCCATGCCACTAAGTTACGGTGTTGGAGCTTTTACTCAACCTATTTCAACAAATTTAATTCTGAAGTGAACTGGTATATAGAACGATGAAGAAACAAAAAATTGTGTTCAAAATTCATTCATTGTTGAAAAACACTTGATTTCTCTGATCACTTCAGTTTGACAAGCGCCTGATTTCATTGTGTCCTCTCTCCTGTCATGAACTCAGAACAACTCAGGTAATAAAGTTTGATATATTTATATGATATATGAACAGATACTAGTTAATATTTGTGTGCGTGCGTGTGTGTGTGTGAGAGAAAGAAAGACAGAGAAAGAGAGAGCGCAATGTGCTAAACTATACAGAAAAAAGACATACTAGTTATGAACTTTTCATGTTTGCTAAATTTTGAATACTCTTGCTAGGAATATTTGTTCATGTGTCTGTTTGTTGTTTGTGCATGGGAGAGCTCTGTCATGCTGTATTTTAATAGCCAGTACATTTTGGATGCAGTATTGTTTGACTCAGTACGCTTGTCTAGGAGATCTTGTCAAGCTATCATCTTTCAACCAGCTGGCTTTAACAATACTGTCTGTGTTTGTGCCCCAGCAACTTTGATATCGTATAATATCAAGCCTCTTGATTTGTCAGCTTGCAGGGGTTGAAACTGATCAATCATGTCCTTCGTTTTATAATCTAATGTATGGACTCTTTGTTTCTAGATCTGTGAAGCGCATGTATGTTGGGAGCAGAATAGCTTTGTGGGAGATGGAATAAGGTTAGTGCGAGACATTACAACACCAATAAATGGCAGTGCATGAGTGAAAGATGTAAATGTTGGACATACGCGACTGTGACAGAAATCATGATTTTTCTTATTTTTTATGTCATCACCTTCAGCACTTTATAGAGATTATATAATTTGTTTCATTTTGTTTCTTGAATCATTAAGTTCAGTTTGACCAAAAAAAAAAAAAAATAGAAATAAGATAAACTGAAAACCCTCTGTGAGAGAGAGAAAAGAAAGTATCAAATATAAAAGTGTTGAATGTGGTGTTGTAAACAATGGAGACAAAGTCATGATCTTCTCTCTCATTCTCATATATTATTACAGGTTTGACATTAATTTCAGTTTGTTTTTGTTCCTGACTCTGTGGAGTGAACTTTGGCAGTATTATAGAGACTCTCTGATCCAAGAGTACATGAGGAATTTGTCTCAATGGCTTATCTGTATGATGAAAAATAATCTGTATGGAATTCTGCAAAAAGTGCTTGCTTTGAAAACACGGGCCAACATGGCTTTTGTTTTTTGTTTTGTTTTTTGTCTACTGTCAGTCTTTGCTTGTGCACTTGAATGATTGTCTTTGCTTTTGATGTTGAATAATTTTTTTTTTTTTTGTTCATGATGTGGTGGCCCACCTATTTCAAATGATCTGGTGTCCATATAACCCTGCCTGCTTTCAGTGTATCTGTAATTCTATTATTTAGTGGATTTTTTTCTTCTTTTTCTGTTTTTTTTTTTTTCTTTTGTGGATGCATTTTTGTTTGTTTTCGTCTCCCTTGTTTTTTTTTTGTTTTTTAAAAAAATATTTTTTATGTGTTTTGTATTTGTAGCAGAAGTCCTGTTGAAGTATGCATTACTTTAGTGTTATTTTCAAAGGTTATTTGTTGGTAACTGTACAGATATTTAGTTTTTGTTTCCCATTTACTGATTTCTACATTTGTTGTGAAACCTATGCTTTACTTTGTGCTTATCTGAGCACTTATAATTGCTCTGTACTTTTTGCTTATATTTTCTAGAATTGCATGAAATCAGAATGTCAGACTTTTTACTTTATTACAAAAATATACTTTTTACCTGTTGGCTTTTTTTTTTCCTCAGACTGAGTTTTTTTTTATTCTTTAAGGTGGAACAATTTTTTTTTTAAACATCTTGTATTGGTGGAAATGAGGTAGAAAGATAGAGGGTAAGATATTTTCTGCTTTTTAACTTTTCAATGCAAACAAATTGGTATCTTGATTAAACTGAAGATGTTGATGAGTACACATTGCATCATCGAAACAGTTCAGTTCCATTTTGATTTTATATCCTCTATTGTTTGATGTCAGGATGTCTATAATTCTTCTTTCATCTTGCAGAGCTAAAATATCACCTTTGTCTCAAAGGTCATCAAATTTTTTTTTTTTTTTCAGTTTTGAAAGCTAAGAAATATTTGTTGATTTTGTTGAAGAAAAAAAAAAAAAAAATGGTCAAGTTTTTTTTTCCTGGTCAGTATTCGTAAATGAAAGTATGAAAGGTGTCAGCAGTTTCATGGTGATTCTGAGACTTGTATTGAAATGATGCTAACATCATGTTTTTCAATAGCAGGGGATTGTTGTTATGAAATGTAATATTCCATTTCACCAGTGGAGGATTGTTGTTCTAGAACATTGTTTTGCTTGTAAATACTTATTTAGATATTGCCATATCAGTTGTTGTTGTTTGCTGTTTTTGTATTAGAACCAGTCCCACCGGAGAAATATTCAGCATTTTTACTGCCTTTGAAAATAGGTATCTTTTGGCAGATTTTGGAATTGACAGCTGTGGTCTGACTTTTTTTTTTTAATAAGTGCATTTAGTCTGTGGTTAAGTTTGACAATAAGGACCAAAATGGAATACTGCCTTACCACAACCACTTGTATAAGTCAAATGAAGTGACAGTTTTATTTGTGTGCTTGAGTTGTATTTCAAATTTCAGCACAAGATACTGAATTGCAAATAGTTAGTGAATTAATTGCAATGAGTTTTCTGCAAAAAAGTGGGCTTTTGTCTGTGGGATGGGGTTCTGATATTCAGAATATCTCACACGTTTTAAAGAAAATTTTCACAGACAGTTGAAAAAATGGGTGTTGCTGAAAGGAGTTCCATTTTTTCATAAATTTGATATCAGAATATGCTTTTAAAAGAGGCAGTCAGTCAGTGATAAAGGCAGACATCTTGGGATAAAAATGTTATAGTTTTGATTTTGTGACTTTTGCTTGACATTTATAGTTTATCAAAGAGTGATACGAAAAGATAGATGATAGAATTTATGCATATTAATAAATAACCAGAGTATCATTTTCTCCCATTTGAATTAATAGTGTTTCATCTCCATTGCTCAGCCGAGTGGAGTTTTAACAGTATACCATTTATACAAGACAATCCTCTACTATAGGTCTCAAAGTGTCAAAGCTGATTTGGTATACAATTGTCATGTATACTTGCTCTGCATATTTCAACTTTTGCTCAGCATCAAATCAAGGTCCCAGGAGCTGGTTGGGTATTGGAAAGGGATCACTGATTTTGAACATAAGGACGATGACAAAATAAACTTTGGGCTTTTGCCGGTGAAAAATGTAACAGACAGTTATGAAAAAACGATTTCAAAGCTTGAGACCTCAGACCTCAATTTAGGGACAGTTGATGGAAGTTGGAATCTTGTGTTGTTTTTTTTTCTTACAATCTATACTTATAAAGTGCTTAGAGCCTGTACTGTTAAAAAAAATAAAAAGTTTGTTTTGCATATTAATCTATCATGTTAAGAGGATGATGCGTTAAGCACGACTTTGATACCCAGATTGAGGGACAGGAACTTTTGTAGGGAGAACATCAATGATATCTCATGTCAGTCGGTTGGAATTTGAACTTTCCTCTTGGTCTTGTTTCCAGCAGCCAAACAGTTATACAGTGCCAAAACTGGTCATCTGATCCATTGGTCACACAGAACACGTCAGAACTACCTTATAATAAATTATGCATCTCTCCACATTTTCCCAGCTCAGTTGTTTCTTGTCCTATCTCCATTTTGGGCGATTTCGAGATATATATGTCATGTGAAAAAGGAATAGTAAATTTACCATATACTGTAGTCATTTCCCCGATCACTTGCCCAAACAGGTATATTTTGAAAATTATTTTGTCCTATCTCCTGTGTACAAAAACAGTTGCTAAACACAAATTGAAAACACAATTTTCTCAAAATGTGAAAAATGGAGAAAGGGCAACAAAGAACTGAGCTCACAACTTTCTTTCTGTGTTATTATGCACAAATGGGAATGGCAATATGTATAAAATTAATGTGGACTTTAGAACAATGCAAGACGATATTTCTTTTCTTTTTTTTTTTTTTTTTCCTTTCAGGGCCACTTTTCATTTCATATGTTTTTGTCTTTTATTCCATTTGGAAACATTTTTTTTTTTCGTCAGTGATTTATAGCATCAGTCATGCGGCCACAGTAATAGAGTGTTTATTGTCTTAATCTAACATATTACTTGTATAATTCTATGATTATGTGGTTGAAAAGTTGATTTCTCAGAAGTGGCATTGTGATAGACTTTCTGATGCTTATTATTCCATCAGATACAAATGGAAATTGTCAGATGGGGCACTTTGAATTTGATCAGTTTGAGAATATTGGACTGTGAACAGAGATGATAATTACATGTAATTTTCATATATTCCAATTTGATTAGTCTGAAAAAAAATTGTCAGTGAACAGATATGATATATTTTAACCACAAGTATGCTAAATTTGATAATTATGAGCAAACTGACAATGAAGGGATGTGATATAAGTTTATCCTGTCATATTCAGAAATTTTATTTTGTTTTTTATCTTTTGTTGTTTACATTGATGGTGATTGTTATTGTTATTTTTATTGTTATTATTATTATTATTATGAATTTGTTTTGGTTGAAGCCTGCATGTTAGTTTTTCTTCCCTTTTGTTGGAAGCTAACCGTGCATCTAGTCATTGCTAAGCGCAAATGTTAGTCAGTCATTGTTTCGCTCAGCCAGTGAAATACATGTAACCGGTTTCTCAGCACAGACAAATCCACTAATCTATCCGGTCAAGCTTTTGCCCCGTTACAACATGGGTCAGCTCTGGTCATCAGCACATTGTTCTTTCTCACTTTCAACGATACAATACCTGTTGGGTGGACTTGCTAGGAAACTTCCTGAAGAGGGTCCCTTATGATCAAAGGGTAAGGCATCTGCTCCTTGGCCAAAAACTTCAGTCACAAATTTGAAATTTGAAATCTAGCGGGGAATGGAAATGATTCAAAGATCAAACCCTGCATGTTTTTTAATGACTCACGGGTCACCTGACTTCTTGTTAGACAGGTCTGATATCTAGCCTTCCTTGATAAGGATGAATATATATTCGAGGTTCCTTGGCAGGAAAAAATTTGGTGGACAGTAGGTAGAGCAACTGCGAGTGGGCAAAATGTCCAAATTCAAAATATGGCCCATAAAAATTCTTGGGGCGAGCAGAATTTCCTACTTTTTTAAGATTGAAAGGTGCAGATTACATACTACATTGTGATGGTTTGTAAAAGTCTCCCAATACTTAGGCAGGTGTCGGTATCAAACGGTTCATAACCAGAAACGGAAGTATGCATGTGTAAGCTGAGTCTGTGTACTTTGTATTTGAAATGAAACAACTCAATATTTGCCTTATTATTTGCGATCCGTTTCCGGCTATCAATACCATGTGGTCGAGTCTGTCGCAGGGAAAGATTCTGCTCGAGCCCATCCCAGGCCAGTAGTTAATTATATTGGAGTTTTCATTGGAAGTCAGAATTTGATAGATTTGTATATCATGTAAAAAAAAAAATATCTGTGTGGTGAAGGAATTAACATGTACAGTATATATATTTTTGTTCAAATAATCTTTTGTTTTATTTTTTGTTGTTTGTTCTTGGTTTCTTTCTGTAATTATGTATACATACATTTTTGTTTTGTGTAGCCAGTAGAGAAATAGGACTAAGAGATCTGAGCTTTGTACCCCCTCTGGTTCCTTTCTTTTCTCTCTTGTTATTTTATTATTTTTTCTTTTTTTTTGTCCTTATTTCTTCTTCCATTCCACACTGTTTATCTTTTTTTCCTTTTCTAAAATCCTCCCATATTTTCTCCTCTCTCCCTCTCACCCATGATGTGTCCCCCCTCCCCCTCCCACCATCTTTTTCCACCCCACCCCTTTTCCAGTTTTCCTTATCTCAGATTTTTTTTCTGCTGATCATGCATGTTCTCTTATCGATCAGTCTGCACCTCCCTCTCTCCCTCTCTTTCTCTCTCTCTTTCTCTCTCTCTTTTCGTTCTCTTTCTTGCCTCATTCTCTGCCTGAGTTACGTGAAAGATCAGCATTTATTTTATATGTCATGTATAAATCCTACGACATCACTGTACACCTACACACTGGACACACGGTATAGTCTATGTGTGCCTTTGTGGTCCCTCCCATAGTTTGTTTTCTTCCTATCATAGCCATTTTATTTTGTTTATTACTTCCTTTGTTGTGAGCTCAATAAACAAAACAGAGAGTAGAAATCCTTAGTTTCTTTTTTTCTCTTTGTCTCTTGTTTAAAAGTTTACCTTTTTTTGTTACGAAGTGACTTTACTTGGGTTTGGGGGGGGGGGGGGGGGGGGGGGGGGGGGGGGGGGGGGGGGGGGGGGGGGGGGGGGGGGGGGGGGGGGG
>JBCAUA010002226.1:0-13552 GCA_038406235.1 Peronia verruculata | reverse complement strand
TTTCTCAGCAAAAATTGGCAACTTCTACAAGCCGAGATAATCCTGTCTCTTAGGACTGAAAGGCTTAAGAAAAACAATAATCTACTATCCCAAATGAGGGTTCTATCTCAAATGAGGATTCTTTAAAAAAAAAAATTCAAAAACTAAAGATAGAGGACATACTTCCAGGAATCCATGAAATCCATCCTTGATGATGGGATGTGCTGAGGACAACTGCTTGACAAAGGAGTTGATTTGGACATTCAGCTTGTCAAATTCAGTTTTGATGTCCGTAGGACTGCAACTACAAAAATTTAAATTATTATCTCATGAGCTCAATCTTGGCTGCAAAGCTCTAGGCACTTGTAATTATTCAAAATTTACAAAAGCAAGTAATCTATCTAAGTCACATCACAGAAATGATAACACTGCCAAAAAATTGTGCTTAACACATACAAAAATCATAACAAAGACAAGATGTCCTCTATGCATGGTCTACAAAAGACAGCAATACATGTTGGGCCATTATTTGAAAAAACTTTTCCTCTAAGCCTATAATTTCATGCCCACATCAATATATAAGGAATTTTTTAAGTCAAACATTCTGAATCCTTGATGAGAGTTGATGTCTATGTTATAATCTTTTTTTCCTTGAAAACAAAAATCGGCCAGAAAATACCTTGCAGCCTTTTCCAGTTGTGGTATTTGACTTAGAAATGCCAAGATGTGGTCATCACAATTCTCTGCCAGGCTGACCATGAAGTGGACAAAGTTATGTCCTGGTTCTCTAGATTTCACCTCTGTGAGACGAGTGAGGCTGGGAAGTTTGTAACCACCAGCATAGCCATTGAACTGCCCCTTGAATTGCAAGTTAGAAGAGTCAAAAATAGTGACAGGATTAATAGCATGAAGAATAAAACAAGGTGTAGAGAAAGACAAAACTCAACAGGAATGAGGATCGTGATATTTCTGTCTTTCTATTTTTCTTAAAATTCTTTCAATCATATCTACAAAAACAGAATAAAGTCTTCTTTTCCTTTTCAGTTCTGCCCTTTTCAAAATATTACATCTTATTCATGTATTACACCTAACAAGAAAAGTCAATTTAGTAAGCTTACATGGTTCAAGAAGTTCCCCAGTCTGAGAACTAAGATGAATATTTCCCTCAGTCCCTCACTGGACAAGATGAGTCTAGATGTCTCCAGCATACTTGCCAAAACTGACTGCAGACGACAAACAGTTACTGAGAATTCTGCTCTTCGAAGCTGACCAGTCAATAGTATCCTGTAGTCTGGGAGATCAGACAGGTGCAAAACAAACTGCTCCGCTTGTCCCAAATCAAGAAGATTTCCATTGTAATATTTCAAATGCTTGATCTGATGAACAGAAATTGAAAAAAAGTAGAATACACAAAAATTCAAGACTTAACTAAAATGAACAATACTTTCTCAGTTGCAAAAAGTATGAAGTGATGAACATTGATGAAAAAACACATATGATATCAATTCTCTGATTGTCAGAATGTATTTAAGGACTGATGTTTTCTGAAAGATCATACAAAGGTAAATACTGACAAAATAAATAATATAACATGTACCTCATCATGCTCTGGGAGAATCTCCATCAAGTGTTTGATGAATGGCAAAGGCAATCCCGGTCCATCCACCCGTACCAGTCTTCTGACCAGCTCCGTGGGTTCTTCATCAAGGCGATTCAGAAACAGGTTTAAGCTCAAGCGTGTCTTGTGAGTCAGCAAAGGTGTCTTTGTTGGCAAATAAAAAAGTTCATAAATCAAACATTTGGCACACGATGATCTTAAATCTGATACAGTATGCTTATTGGATGTTATTAAAAATGTTTAATAGAGAAGTGAATTATCATTGCTTCAATAACTCTCACCAAACTTACCATGAAACATCAATACATTGGTCTCTGTCTAAGAGCCCCGTCACTGAGAGACAACCCCCCCCCCCCCCCCCCTCCCAAACAAAGGCTCTTAGGAGGACTGAGAAGTTATGCGTCTGATTGACCAGTCTCATCTGCTACAATTAAATGGTTGCTACTGTTAGTTAAATCTATATGAGACACCGTATGATGAAATCAGGCGCTCGTCAAACTGAGGCAATTGGAGAAATCATGTGTTTTTCAACAGTGATTGAATTTTTATCGCATTTTGTTTTCTCCATAGAAACATTCCATATCGATCTAAGAATACATTTCAGAGTTAATTTTGGTGAAATAGAATGAGTAAAAGCTCAAAAGTTGTAATTTAGTGGCATGGCCTAATAAGGATAAATAAGGATTAACAAAAGTGATCAGCCTTTTTCTCACAAAATTCAGCTGCAGCAACAAGTCACCCCCATTGTTTTTAATTGCTTATATCTTGACTCCTACTTAAAGTGGAATGGTAATTTGTTAACATACAAAAATGAATAATTTTCAGTGATACCAATAACTCCATTTGCTCAAAATCTGCAGAGAGCCTGATTTCATCGCGTCGCATATCACAAAGTCTATGTGAATAAGAACAGCTTTCTTCCTTGATTATGTATGTGCTTTGTAATTAGATCTAGCAGTTCCAGATCATTCATTTACATATACTCAGCTTCATTCAAATGTCTGGTAAGTTTCCTTGTGATGATACCATTGTTGAATGACAACATGATCATGCTATTCTAAGAGTAAACCCAAGAGTTGTACATTTACATTTAACATCAGTCAAGACTGACAAAAAAGAAGAAGGAAAATGGCTGATAGAAGGCTAAATTTATTTCTCCTAATACTGAATCAATACAGGTGCTGCCTCACATGTTGTCAGGTAAGGAAATGGTTATGGGCATGTCCTCAATGTCCCTAGTGGCCTGATCATATAGTCACCATCACCCACCCTCTCAGTGTTCCCTCCACTCCCTTCCATTTCACTGCTTGCCTAGTATTATGCGTTTCCTTCAGGTGGAAAATCTATCATGAAATTACACCATGAATACTCCTCCATCCTGGCTTGACACTGGGCTGCTAGATGGATTTTCATTTGAAAGCAGGTTTTTAGGCAAGTAAATTAATCGGGAAAAAAAATTCTGTATCGTATCAGAGGTGGGCTCCTAGGCCAGGCTTTTAGACAGCAGGTTTTTAAGGGGGAACCACTGTATTGTCCACTTTCATGACTCAATATTTTGATCAGTCAACAGTGTTAAGTTACATAGAAAAACCCTTGTTTCATTTATAAACTCTCAGCTTTTTTCTTTATGAATCTAGACATTTCCTGTTTTTGAGGCTCTACACAGCAGATTATCAAAGATTAAATCCTTGTGGTGGGGTTGCATCATACAAGCATTGATTTCACACTAACATGATAGATTGTAAGATCTATGTGTACATGTTCCAAGAATGCTGGGCCTTCTCTAGGAGATTTGGTATTGAATTTTTTTAAGAATGTAAAGTCAGAATGAGGAATTACCTCCATAGATTCATCAAACACATATTTCTCTCTGAACATTTCCTCAACTTGCTGAAAATCAGGCTGTATTTTTAACTTGCAAGCATCTATGTTGGACCACAGTGAATGCGGAAATTCTCCTGTAAAGAAATATTCATGAACATCCACACATATATATAATGATAAATGATGGAGGCAGCGCACATTTTTTAAAAGCTGATGTTAGAAAAAATTTAAAAGATGAAAAAAAATGATGATGAACTTTGGAACAACATATCACCAAAACATTTTTTAGTTCCCTCATACATCTTGAACAAAGATACCTATTAATGTCTATGAAATCCCTAGTACAATAATGTGAAACGATACTTGACAATGCAACTATTTCACTGTACTTTGCCGAAAAGAAAAAATCTCAAAACAAGTAAAAACTAAGTAAATGTCCGACATATTACCAATAAATCCAAAGGACTGCACAAACCCAATTTGAACAAACCATTAGCACTTCAACTCGGGGACCCAGCTGGACACTAGAAAGAAACACATGTAACAGCAAAAAAAAACACTTGCAACACAGAGTGAGTAAGAAATTTGGGATTAAAACTCTTCGCCATGAGTGACAGCCTATTAAACCTATAAAAGCCCTCCAAATAATAAAAGTATTGTCAATAATTTAAGGGGAGAAAAAATATAAGAAATAAGTGATATGAAAAAGGCTGTAAAGAACAGCCCACTGAAATATACCACACATTAGGACTGATTACTCTGATGCTAATCAGTGAATCATTCGAAAGAATCCAAGAGAGTAAGAAGAGAAAAAAGATAACATGGCTGAAAGAGACATCCAGCCTATTCCTCTGGTTGTAGCAAAATCAGTCTTTTTCACTCTAATAACCCAATCCAGCGTTGAGAGATTCAAAGGTTGCCACATTATAAAATAACACATTCATCTAAGATTTAGGAGCTTGGCCTGTAATTTATGTCTAAACCTGTAATTTATGTCTAAATTAATTTCGGAATATGAATTATATTTTATTGTAAATGTACTGGCATTCAGAGATTTACAAAGGAGAAGTGTGTAGACAGGCAACAAGAACTATAGCAGAAAAAAGGACAAAAAATATAGTCAAATGCATGTGATTTTGCTGGGGTGCAAGATGTCCCATCTTTTTCCTCCATGTTGATTCTTTGCAATCTAAATTTGCTTAGACTTTGTGGAGTCACGCTTCTTTTGTAGATACTGATACTAAGTCTGAAGATACAAAGACTTGAGAGGATGATGTGCCAAGAATATTTCACACATATCCAGCATGAACTATCAGACAACAAACTTGCTTTGCCAGAAAAAAAAATCTAACTGATCAAAGCCGCTCTCACTACAGTGTGAAAAATTGACCAGCATGAAAATGAGCATTCCTACTCTCATCCTTGATCTTTTCATGTCTTTCTCTCGAGACTACATGTGAACTGACTGCCACAAAAGAAAATGCTTCTTGTAAAACAACAACAACTACAACAAACAACAATGAAGGTAAGCAACGTGCAATGGAACTACGATCTAGAGACGACTACAGACTAAAAATGAAAAGAAAACAACTAAATTAAAACTTTCAACAAGAGATGACCTAGTCTTTCACTATTTCATTGCACTTTCACAGTGTCCAAGATTACAAAAATGTGTAGACAAGTATTTGCACCAACCACATCTAACGCCAAAAGACAAGGGGATCTTGTTTCAACTGTATCCAGTTCCATCTTTGTTTTCTTCCTCTAAACGTTTTAACAGCAGCACCTGATTTGTTTTCTACTCTTATGTTTAAACAACTTAAATAATTTGACTTGCTTCTATATCTCTTTTGTCTTAAATGATCCGTCTTCTTTTCTCCCTTCTTATTTGCTTGCCTTCCTTCTTTTGACTGACTCACTGATTAATAAGGATATTAGGACTTAATTTTCTCGTATATTTCAATGGACCTTCCTTCAGTTTCCTTTTCATTTCAACTGTTACCATTCATTTATTTTTTTGTTTCCATCGTAATTTAATCATTAGCACTACTATTATTATTTGGAGGCGAATAGTTCAATAGGCTTAAAATTTACTAAGTCTGTCACTCAAAGAAAAGTTTTAGCTCAAAATTTCCTACCCACTCTGTGTTTGTTGCATTTTCATTTTCTTTGCCTACACAATTCTTTACTGGATCTGGTCAGGTCCCTGAGTTCAGTGACACATGCTCACTCAATTCAGTCTATGGCGCACCAGACCTCATATCTATTAATATTATGTTTATGACTAAAGGACACAAATATTTGAAATAGGGTCTTACAAGCTCCATACAAAAAAATTCAATAGAAATCAGTTGTCCATCAGAATAATACACCATCAAAGTTTTTTTATATGATGTTATCAACATCAAACTAGCAAAGAAATGTTACTGTAAATAAACAAAAACTCACCAACTGTGGTTTCATCAAGCTTTATCCATTTCAAGTTCTTCATGGCGTTTGCTGGGAAAGCAATTCTATGCTGTTGATAGTTCAAAAAGCTGTGATGCTGATGTGGTGGTAAACCATTACTTTCACCATGATCTCGGTTATCTCCATAACCTCTTATCTTATAAGGTCTATTTTTCACCTCTCCCATCTTAACAATGTCACCTGATTTGTCACTGAAGTTAAATCTTGTTCCCACTGACATTTTACAATTTACTTTATCTTCCTCTGTGCTCAAATTATTTATATTTTGATTCATGCCATCATCTTCCCTTGCTGACTCCATTGACTCTTTCTTGAAAAGATTTTTGGTAGGAGTCATGTTGTCATACAAACTGGGCTGCCGAGGTTTGGTATTCATACCTTTGCACATATCCCTCTCATCATAATCTATATCAGCTTTTTTCTTGTGCGTTTCACAAATATTATCTTTTTTCTGGCAATGACATGTACTGGAGAAATCCATACTGTGCAGCTCTTGAGAGTGAATATTAAATGCCTTCATGTTTCCTGGACTGCAGTTGTCACTGCTAGAGATATCCTTTCCATCTTTGGTACAACTTGGAGAGCACAGCTTCTCTTCATGGCCATGATAACCAGAGTCACTTGATGTTTTAAGAACCTGGCCACATTTTCTTATGCAATAGAGTGCATTCTGCTGAACAGTCTGTGTACTTTGTTCTGTTTCTGAAATTTTGGTCTGAGATATGCGTGTGCCAATGGTAGGAACTTCCTTATCCAGCCCAGCTGCTGTGTTTACTGCTTGACAAACTGACTCTTCTTCCAGTAAAGCTAAGTCAGAGACATCATCCATTCCATGAACAATATGATGTACATGTCTTTCTAGGAGGTGCCACAAAGTATCACTGAAAAGATAGTGACAGTCAGGATATAATCTCATAAGTTCATAGTATGCACCTAGTACCTGACAAACAGTTATATTTTATAATCCCAAACAAATGTTTACACACTTTCTCACACAATTTTAATCCCCTCTCTAACCTTCAAACAATGAGAGAGATGCCTTATATTTAAATATCTATTTCTTGCTAGAATAGTTTTGTCAGCAAAAGGTGGCTGAGTCTTAAACTTTTCACAAATTTTACTTCACTTCATGATGAAGAAAAGGCTAAAGTGGTAGTCTCCCAAACAAAATTTCATTCCAGCCCTACTGTTCCAGAAATCATCAAAAACAACAAATGAATAACAACAAATTTCTTGATCATGCTACTAATAAGTTACCTTTTCTGTTTCTCTGAGTATTCAATGGCAAGAAGATCCTGAAGTATGTTCACAAAGGAAACCATCTTTGGTCCACCAAATACCTTAAAAATACACATGAAACACAGCATTTCAATGCCCAGAATGTCTTCGAATTACTCTTAATTTAAAAACACAGGTCACATTTAAACACTCCTTGGACATTAGTTCAAAAGTTTATGAATTTAAATGCTCTTAATTATGTTTCACATTATTTGAATTTGTCAGAAAATCTGTTCCAGAGGGTAGAACACATGGCACTGGCCTCTTTCTCTTCTGCAAAAAATACAGGCACCATAATCAATGATCGCACCAAACAAAATGGACAAATATCTAGGCATCCCTATAAACAGGCCAGGTAACCGGATTCATTTGAAGGTTGGCAACAAATCGTGGCTCTAGAATTATACTGTTTCAATTGCAACAACTTTATAACATAGTTTAGACACTTTCATTCTGAGAGGACGAAATTTCGGTGAGTGAAACTCAGATCATGTGACTCCTGTTGAACTCAGCATGTATGGTGCTCACAGATTTGGCGGCCTTTTCTTAATTTGGATATTGTTATAAATGTCTGATATATTTCTCATATTTGAATACGATGAAGGTTTTCATGTCATTGATCTGTTTAAATTAATTTGTGTCTCATTTTTGCCAAGTTATGATTTGTATGATTAAAATTTTGTTAAGATCAACAATTTGGTCTCTTGTTACTGATTTTTTAAACGGTGTTTTAAATCTGGCGATGTAAACAGTCAGCCTTCAATGCCTACCGCGGGTGTTCGGTATGGTATAGGGACACCTAGATTAAGAAGAATAAAACAACAGAAGTAGAGATGCGTGGACAGATTCTAAGAGTGAGCGGGGATCCTTTTTCTTTTAAACAAGCTGAAATCAGATCATGCATTATAGATCGGTAGCGATGGAGAAAGTTTGTCAAGTCTCTCACTGGTGTTCCACCAACCCGCGAGCCGTGAGTCATGGACAGTTCTGAGAATTCAATCCTGTTGACGGCTAAACTGTATGTTCTTAAAAGGGTGTTCTCAAAGTAATTAGAATTAATGATCTAGTGATCTACTTTTCGTTGGTGTTGTCGAATTTGGCATGATCTGGCTGCGTTACAAGACCTATAAGCCGTAGACCATACATTAATTTTATCATTCTGGGATGTAAATGTTTAAACTAAGGTTAAAAAAAGTGTGCTCTCAAAGTAATTAGGACTGATGGCCTAGTGACCTACTTTTGGCTGGCCCGGTCGACGCTGGTGGGGTCTGGCACCTGAGCCTGGTAGTTGACGGTGTAGGCCGAGCTGGGCACGCGGTTGACGTCATTGTTCCACATTTCCTGGGAGATCTGGGACAGACTCTGGCAGGTTCCAGAGCTGCCAGTACCAGTACTGCCTGTGACTGGGCAGGGGCAGGGGAGAGAGTGTAGAAGAAATACAGAAATGAAAAATGTTACTTCATTGTAATAAAGAAAGAGTCCAAACTACTTATTCTAATCCTCTCAGAGTTAATGTCTAACATCTATGACTTGTGTATGGAATCCTTCAAGTCCATGGGGAGAAATCCTTTTGAGGTATTCTGTGAAAAGTCCAAAGGGCTTGAGTTTGAAAATTCATTGTTTTAACATCAGCACATTCTGATACAAATGTTTCTGCAAACACAAAACAAAATAAAAATAGCAATAATATAAAACTGACAGAAAACAACAACAACTGCTCAATATCATATCATATCCAAAAGACATAAGAGAACTGAGCATGTTTCAGATAGGGTGTACTCATAATAATCATGATCATTGTAACTGATATTTGAAAGTGTCATATAAGATTATGGCCCTTTGTTACTGGTTCACATTATCACATTCAACAGTTTCTGAATTGTTATTTTCCCTTTCTTCCCTCAGGAGGTTTTTAATTTTATCTTATTTTTATCTTTTTATCAAATTGTGAACTTAAATCTACTTTTTCTCGCAGTCTGTCAAAATGACACGTATGTCTAATATTCATTACATGGAGCTTTTTTTTTTTTTTTTTTGTATCATGTGATAGTTTTTTTTTTTCATTACCCTTTTTGGTGGTAAAACAAGCTCTCAGGTAGTATTTTTTTCTAACCACAGATATTGCACTGTAAATGAAAAAAGGGGGACCCTCCAACAGTGACCGAAATTACGCGTATAAATCTGCAAACCTACCTCACAAACCCCCGATTTTAATGAAGAAATATTTATAAATCGAGTGTAAGATCGGTCCTGTTTGTTACGACATAAATGCACTTTCGAGTTCCGCAATAAAAACTATTCGATATCTGAGCCCCTTCATCACATTCAAAGCCCGATGTCTCGATTCTAGCCTAGCGACTTTCGTGTCATTTCGGCTGGCCCAGAGACCTGTGGTTTATGATACCAGGAAAACACATTATAATCTGCTTGTATTGAAAGAGTTGAAGATCGTGGTGTCAACAAGAGACAAAGGTCATAGTGCTCTGTAACAGTTTCATGTTACTGTGGTGAGTCCTTACTTGTGGATCCGCCGGCACAGAGAGTATTGTAGTCCGGACAGCAATCGCCGAAGTTCACACAGTGGCTGTTACATTGGCAGGGCCGGCTGGCATCCAGAGAGGTACCGCATCGGCCAGCGCACGTTCCTGCAAATACATTTGTGTATTTTGTATTATAACATATTTTTTTTTTAAACCTTTCAATCTTAAGAAATCAAGATTATCTCGGCTTTGAGTAACTGCCTGATTTTGGTGAGAATTTCTGTGGGTAGAAATTTGGAATTTGGAAATTTTGCCAGGACAGCGGCACGCAGCTTACTCTTTTATTGATTTGAACTGCCTAAGGTTTTTGAACGTACGTTTCGGGACCGCCGAAATATATTCGCCATCATCCCGGCATGTTTTCTCCAAGAGTAGACACCAAACCACAGAGCCACTGCGTCCCTAATCGTATACAGAGTGATTGAAAGGTAACTCACTACTGTAACGTACTTTAATTAATATTAACTTAGTATTGTAACTTACGTTAATTAATATTATTAACTCACTACTGTAACGTACTTTAATTAGTATTACCTCACTGCTGTAATGTACTTTAATTAGTATTAACTCACTACTGTAACGTACTTTAATTAGTATTACCTCACTGCTGTAATGTACTTTAATTAGTATTAACTCTCTACTGTAATGTTCTTTAATTAGTATTAAAGTATTTATTTTTTGTAATTCTGGTCTCTAATCGTGTGTGTTTGATCTTTAATGTTTCGTGTTTGATCTTTAATATTTATGCGAGATTGACTATTTAGTTTGAATTTTGGAAGCCTTACATACATGGCTCAACGTATAGCGTAGCTAGTGGCAGGTTGTGAAGTTTGGAAATCATTAAAAAAAAATGTAATGATTTTGAAAAGGCAGATAGCAGTAGATTCAGTTCTCATTCATTCTATAATAATCAAAACAAGTACATTTGGAGAACAGGTACAATGAATAAATCCAAAAGAGGGACTTGTGTAAGGGGAGATCATTTTGACCAGCCCTGTTACTTCCCTTTACCACACAAAAGCGATGTTGAGCAAACAGTCATTGTAAAGAGGAAAAAAAAGTCCCTTCAGTTCTTGTCATTCGAAAAAACTGATCGCCAAAGAAAAAAAAAAATGATAAAATTATCACAATAAGAGGAAACATTCTCTTTACACCACATTTTTTTTTTTTTTTCACATTGTATGTTTCGAGGGAAGGGAGCAAAAGTGATTTTTTTTTTTTTTTACTCTGCTTGTTAAGTCTGGTAAAGGGAAGTAATAGGACTGAACACAGCGATCTCCCAGTTATAACTATCTTCAAATAAGGAGTTATTTTTCGATCAGCCGGTTGTTAACCTTTTCTGCACAAAGTTTGTAGTATTTCACTCTATCAAATCTGTCATTATTCACAAGTGGTAATTAAAAGGTCAGACGCTCACATTGTTACAGAGATTTTCTGTTCTAGAGCCAAACATGTTACTAGTAATTATGGTATGATGTCTTTCCACCCAGCTGAGTAGGGTATATCTTTCGAACATAACGCTCACAAATGTTGATGAAGAATTCCGCAGTAAGACCAGGGTAATCGCTGGAAACGAAACAACATGGTTTCTCTGTTCGAATTCGGCAGTTTACAAAGTCAAATCTGTCCCGCAGCGAAACAAATTCGGTGTATGGGGGACTCAAACTTCACAATGTTGGACAAAAGAAATCTCTATAATCCACCTTGGTCAGTCACATGATGGCACGCCCACTCACAAGCATTTTGGAAAAAAAAAAAAAACTCTTTCCAATGACAACTTCTATTTCAAAGCAATCGAAAATTCGTTTCGGGAGGTCTCCTTTAACCCATTTTCACCCATTTTTCTTACACATTGCTCACACAGAGGAGGAGGCAGACATATTTGATCCATTGATACGAAGTGGATAAAAAAACAACAACAACAACAGGTAAATAAATTATTAGTTATTCATACAAAATACAACCAGGAAGTCATTGTTTATAAGACAACACAAAGTTGACACATTTTGATGAGCAACACTGCCATGGTATATTCAGTGTGCGTCCAACAAAAGAACGATAGCAGAACACGACCATGTTCATTAAGCATAAACATAGGTAACTTCACATTAAAATACACATAGTGAATGAAGTGAAGTTTTCAGACACTGAAAAAAATAATGCAGAGTAGGTTGTTTGTTAAGGAATTTTAAATTTGAAATCACGAAGACGTAAATAAAAAAGAAAGTGTGATCATGAAGGCTCTGTGTCGTAATAGGTTAGAGTTTCTAACACCTTCAGCCGTTGAAGATAATAATATGTTGGTCTGAAATTCATGTGTACTTGTAGTATTTAACATTAACACTTTTGTTTGTCTAACATTGGGAATCGTCCTTTGATGTGATACATTCTGATTTCGGTTACACTCACGGCGTGGTGATTTTGGTTTGGCTTATGATGGGATTTAAGGGCGCATTTACACGCTTGAATGCATCTACAAGTTCATAAATAATTACTATCAAAGGACATAATTATGCGCATTGAGGGTCAAAATTGGTGACTCATTTGTTGCCTGATTTAAAAATTCTTAACAGGCTTTTAGAAAGACAAATGTAAAAAGATAATGTTAGGTATACTAAGAAATAAAATAATAAATTTAAACAATACAGTAACAATTGACAGGAGCGTACAGAACTATCCAATAAACATAACAACAACAATAACAACAACAAAAATACAGTCACAATAAAATGACCATATTCACAAATAGCCAGGGAGTAAGTGATGAATTCTGACCCACCATGTGAACTGAAATGACAGAAGTAAAGAAGAGAAAAAGAACAACAGGGTGGACGTAAAGGACAACAGTGGAAGGAGAAGTAGTGTGCACGAACCTTACAGTCCGGGCAGTGAACAAATGATCAACATAGCGGTAATCATCGCACATGTAGGATATCTGGTCTTGCCATCGGTTCACACAACATGGCTCGTTATTACATAACCTATTAGTGCAACAACAAAATCAAACATAGTAAAGGAATGCATTGATTTACTGTCGATAAGAAAAGGCAAATCCTTTTCGTGCTTTGTTATCGGTACGATTTTTCAGTTAACACGCAGTCATTAGCTGGCATTATAAAAGTCATTCTCGGGTCTCCGCGAAAAAAACGTTTACGGTCCCGTGAGAACATTGCGCACGTTAAAACTCAAGCATGTAGTGGCAAAAAAATGGACACTGAGTGGGCGGAGAGGTTCCCCGTCCAGGCAATTATCCAAATCCCCTATCCCTTCCATCCATTCCCTTTCACCCCCCCCCCCCCACCCTACCCACCCAAAGTCTGAAAAGATTGACCTGTAATTGAAGCTCACATATACCTAGTAGATCTATGTAAAATGAAAGTGCGAATTATAGTTAAGACAAAGGTGCGCCCGGACATTCGTCATACCCGCCTCCATACTGCATTTACTGTCTCCACTGTATAATATCACATTATTGAGGATGTCCTCGCTAGCTCCCACACAGTAAAAACATTCTTTTATATTATTGAAACAAACATTACATCCGCATTTATACTGTGCTTTGTTCGTTCTCTGGCCCTGGTTAAAACTATAAATATATGTTTATAAATCTTTAAATATTAAGACATGATTATGACTATGTCGGCTCAGTTTTTATTTCATCGCCTTCAAAGTAAACCAGTGACATAGGGTACGGTGTGTATATTTTATAATAGACATTTTCATTTGAACGTTCCTATCGGTCTTTGCATGAGTTTCAAGTCTTGACTTATGTCACGAGTTCTCAGTGTTGAGTAGATGTAGTCGTGACTTATAAGTGGCGATCAGGCGGTGGATGCGAACGAGA
>JBCAUA010002216.1:10000-13553 GCA_038406235.1 Peronia verruculata | reverse complement strand
GATAGATAGATAGATAGATAGATAGATAGATAGATAGATAGATAGATAGATAGATAGATAGATAGATAGATAGAACGCATAATGTAGGGGCAGAACTTAAGTACCAGGAAGAAACAGATGAGAGACAGACACAGCGCAAGGGGAAAAACGCCAGCGAAAGCCATTTGTAGAGATTCACTTACATCTTGTCTGTTCCATCAACCCAAGTCTGACCCACACCTGACAGATTCTAAGTCTGGGAGATGTAGGTCATGCCAACACTCTATCCATCTGCGGCACGTGACCAGGAACAAGATGGCGACAGCTGGTCTAAAGATAATCCCCTCAGGTAAAGGAACAAAGTCCAGACTGTTATCACCAAGACTTGTTTCTTTCTGATATCAGCCCCCACTTACTAACTCGAGAAATGAATCCGCATAATGGTATTAACTCGATTTTTCAATGTTATGCAACCTGTCATATTTACAAGGCTGATCTTGCTCTGCTCATTCCCTGACTGTCTCAGAAATAGAACTAAAATACAAATATGAGTATGTCCAAAATCTCGTTTCACTTATACCAAAAACATGTGGTAGGAAAATTCCTCAGGTGGATCGAGACAGGCAACGGTCTTCAGACGAAGAGTGGGTTCTTTTATTAAATGTATCTCTCTCTAACTTCCTGGCATTTTCTAGAGCCCCGGCCACACCGGAGTCATGACTCCCAATGTCCGTCACCCACCTTTTTTTCCCTCCTGGTCTTTCTAGGATTCGAACCAGTACTGCTTGGTTTTCGGTCCACCTGCAGATGGCCGAGGTGTTCTAGCTATTCTATCATGCATGCCACTGTTTTTAAAGCCTAACTTACTTTATTGAAAATACACTGTACGGCATCAAATTGTGTAGAGGTCAAGTCGTTCCTTTTGCACCAGATCCAACAGGTAGAGTTCTCTGCTGCTGTTGATAGTTCATACAGATCTCTTCTAATCTTCCGACGACTTAAGTTGAGCTTCTACAGCAGAGAATATACTGTTGAGTCAAAGTAAACCAAAAACACAAGAAATATAACCAAAAAGCTTGAATGTGATCACTTAGTGCCTTTTGAGTTTCCCCTGCTCGTTTGATATGGATGATATAGTGGACAGGTTTGGGACGACGTTCAAGATGACTGGGTGGGATTAGACAGTGATGGAAGTTAAGAGCACTTGGAAACAGAAGGAGTGGGTATCCTCGTGTATGACATCTGTTGTGTTTCCAAGCTCTCTACCAAATCAAGTTCGGGCAAATCTTTGCATTATCAGCCCATCAGAGATAGACGGCCGTCGCCCACTATTCAGAAACGACTACAAATGGACGGCCTTAGTTCGCATAAATCTTGGTGTAGACGGCCAGAGATCATCGCATAGCCGAATCATAATGATCACGTAACACTAAAGTGCTATGTAATTTTTTTTTACCACGGTTGTGGACAGCTGAGATAACCACCACTACAGGAGGTTGAAAAGCTTATAAACACCATAACCAAAGATCATCACGGATTGACGGCTAAAGACAGAAGGCCATTGCTCATAAAGATAATCAGCACATAACATCAAAAGAGGAGCAAAGCTTACTAGCCATACTAACACAGCCACAAGTGCACGGCCAACTTTCATCGTAAAGATATGGCGAATCACATCAATAAAAGGCTACAAATTGTCACAGTTTACAATAATATAAATCCAAAGCTCGTCCTTGCAAAACAGTCATAACCACCAAGGAAACGTTATTGTATAATAAGGATTACTGCACTTAACTGTGTTATAACCTGACGGCTGCGAATGATTCATCTTATCATAGGCTATTGTAGGAGGCTGCCAAAACGTCACCAAGCAAATAGTCAAAGTTAAGCATGGACATGGTTATTATAAATTTACTTGAACTGACCATATGGAGAACCATAAGTCCCTCAGAAATTGACGTGACGGCACCATTTCCATGATCAACTAGTCTAAAATCTTATTAGACAATCGACTACACAGACTAGTCGAAACTCACGAATCTGTGGTGCGTACAGCTCAGTTCTCGCGCTTATTAGGTAAAGCATGTAGTTCTGGTTTATGGGAACACATTTCATTACACACCTTCCCCACGAAAGTGCTATTTCACTAAACCAACATTTCGGATCTAAAGCCCTACAGATTCAATGATTTTCGCGGACTTAATATAACGTTCCAACGGCAATGAGATTTTGTATGTTTATGTAACTAGGGACAACGACTCTAATTTAATCCCACTATTTTATTATTCATTTTTTTTTTTCTGGCCAATTTCAACAACACGCTCCACAGCGTTTGAGTAAATAGGTTTATTGGAGATTTAGTTGTACATTTATTTCATATAGACTGCTCAGACCCGCCATAAAGACGGTCATAACTCATAATGAATAGACGGCCAAAGTTGACTTTTGTCACCTGCTTACGATATAGCAGAACATTAATTGTTTATCTACCGCTCCTGTTCTTGTGGGAGGGTTTTCCCCTCTTCCACCTCCTCGCGCATCCTTGATTTCAAGTGTCTGTTGTCTCGGCTTTTCTGACAAACCTGGCAAGCTCAGATTAGGATCAAAGCTGATGGGAGCAACTGACTCCTTTCTGACCTTGACTTTAACAGTTGCGAGTCAGAATCGGCAGAGAACATTATCGCAGTTTAAAATTTGTTCGGGTCTGTTTTGGTCACATTACAGTTTAGCCTATTCACTGATATATCTTCCTCCCATCACTTTCTCTGTCTCCCTGTCTTTTTTTTTTCCTGTTTGCATTGTTTTTTACAGAATGATTTCGAGAAGTCCTGCTGATCATTATTTATTATGACCCCACCATCTCATTTCTTTCTTTTCACTGTTCACACACAGGTATTATCCAAAGGCTTGCTGGGAACGCTGAGTCTTTGAAAAAGGCCAGTTTTTGATCTGATCTTCGTGCCCTTCCATCCCCCGATGGAGGACCCGCGATTCGATCCCGGTCACAACCTCACCGAGGTGAGTCGTTTTCACCATGAAGCAGACGCCAAACCGCAAAGCCACGGTGACTCATGAACGAGTGATTGGTCAAAATCAGACGGTGATGATAGATCAGAGATCTCACGGTCAACTTTGAGCCAATTTGAGAAACCGGACACAAAGTTAGTAGTGGTTATGGGACCTACTCATTTTCCCTTTATAATTGATCAGCCAAGAGTTGTTTCTCTTAGAGAAATGTCAATAATATGATTATTGTGATTATTTGTGTTAATCATCAACGTAGGTTCTCATTAAAGATAGTGCGTTATCACATAATTAACGATGTCCTCGACCATATCCATGTCCTGAAATGTTATAATATTGATGTTTAGTGTTCTCTATGATGCTGTTTGTGGCTCTGTGCATATGTACTGTATAATAGAGTTCCATAATAGAGTTCCTCAAGATTTCGGGACTGACTCAACGGGGTTTCCCACCGGAAGTAAGTTTTCAACCCCGAAGTGAGGCAGACATGAGGTATTCGCAGTCTCTCGACTAGGCAGGGCAAGAATAAGATATCAAATGCTTTTAACAT
>JBCAUA010002216.1:0-5000 GCA_038406235.1 Peronia verruculata | reverse complement strand
TGCACACACATACACACACACACACACAAACACACACACACACACACGCACACACACACACGTTTTGTTTGACATGCTTCAGAAAGCACTTTTCTATAGTCCTGATAGTCATAATCTTCTAAGAACGCTGGCATCATAGTTAGCTTTTCTCGTCAGTATAGGTGATTACTCCCCATCGGTTATCACATTCCTCATTTATCTCTGACTTTGGTTTGGTCTTTATCTTTCATAATAAACTAATAATATTGGCCCTGGTGTGGGTAATTGGCAGGCCATTGTCTTTCTCACTGGAATCTCGACCATGGCAATGGACATGAAGTTCTGAATTACCACCATCATCTCCATCGCTATCACCCTCTCATCTGTCATAAATCTTCAGACTAACTAAACATTCGCAGACTTATGTAGGAAAACGCCAGACCGCCATTTACATTGATCTACGAGGAACGAAGGGCATCTTCTGAGCAAAGATAGTTACCATTGGTAACACTTAGTTTGAAGTAACACATCTGAAGCCGACTGAAACCAAAATGGGGCGAAATGAGAAAGGGACATTGAGATTGTGATGTAAGTGATGACGATGATGATGATAATAAACTGTCAATTTAACATTAGGTCTTAATCCTGACAGTATTAGGAGCACAACAGATTATAAAAGAAGAAGATAAGCCTGTCTCAAGACAACCGTATTTCCGATATTATTTTGTGTTTACTGAATAATCATCTGCCTGAACGTTTGTGTTCGAAAACTGTATTGTCATATAAACATCTCATCATGTTTTATGCCTTGGCCGGTATCAAATGATTCCTCACCCCCTGACAACGAGGGTTGATGCTGACCGTGCCTGTTCAGTCTTTTTTTCCCGACACAAGAGGTGTGGAACATGCAAGTGAATAGAAAAGAAAACAATAACATTTTTTCTCATGTGTTTTAAAGAAGAAAAAAAAAATCGTGATGCCATTTGTGCGACTTATTTAAAACAATAGTAACAGCAACAACAACAACGACAATAGAAATAATGACATATAGTAATAATAATAAAATTAAATAAAAAATGTCTGCTCCAAAGTCGGAAATTTCCATAGATTTATATTTCAAGCAAAAAAAAAAAAAAGTTCTGATTTTTCCCTTCTTCACTATATTGGTTCAACGCCCATCGGGTCTGACAGAGGAAAGTAATAGGACTGGTAAAAAAAAAAAAAAATCCCAGTTATGTTACCTTGAACTGTTAAAGCAGGACCACGATATGCCATACGTTATGAGGCACCAGACTGAGAAATCATGTCCTCAGCCAATGAGCAAGCTCAGGCCACGTCCTGTCTGACAACCCCAGGTCGTTGCTCATCTTTGCATGTCACGATGACACCCCATGTCGGTACATACTATCTTCAGAGGTCATTGCTCTGAGACAGCTCCTACAGGCATGTCTATAGCCCTAGTCTACAGGTCGACTTCTGTCTTCCTCTTGTTATTATTTTTACTGGTTGATTGAAATATTCTCTTGCTTATTTGTTTCTTTGGGTTTTGAAAGGGAGGGAAGTGTGACCACATTTATCATTCTGTGAACTCACGGAAAACAGACGGAAGAGTTTTTGAACTTGCGTGATATGTCTCCCTTGTCCCTCGCTTTCTTGGTAACTGACACGTGACTTCCTTTCATTTTTATTGCCGACGTCGTTCTATGTCTTTTGCTTTTTTGTTCAGCCTTTTATTTATTGCCTTGTTTGTTCATGGTCGTTCTAATCTTTACGTTTATTGTTTCACTATTATAGAGAAGAGTGGCCAGATTCCTTTCTCGTAGAACGGCAGGAGGACATTTAAACAAACGGCCTTAATCTAAAGATAATGAATATATCACTTTTTTGTTTGCATTTGAAGTTATGTTTTTCTTTGTAATCACTGTCTCATCCCTAAATTCTTTCTAAGTCTATTCTCTCTGACTAATTCTTTAAATTCTAAATATGTTAATGGGGCCATCTGTCCCACAATTCGCACACTACTGTTAGCGTTTGACCCACTCCCCAGAAAACATACAGTTTAGCGATTGTATGACCATTTGGCGCTACCATTTAGGCATGAATGCCAGTTCTTTAACTTGATTAAGTACCGCTGTTAAAACATGAGCTATGTAAAAGCAACGCCTTGCATTATCAGAATGGATTCATTTGCTGGCTGTTGTTACTACTGCATGATTTTTTGGTCTATTAACAACATGATAATACAGATATCAGATTTAAAGTAATAAATTCTCTGTAGTAAGACAGAGAGATGAAATAGGATAACAGAAATTATGGAGGTACGTTATTTCTCTCGGAATATGTTGTCAGAAATATTTGAAATGTGTCCAAATGTATGTGTCCAAGGGTTCGTTATTATTCGTACAAAAAAAAAAAAAAAAGATCCAGACGGTTACGGGATATCTTTGGCTTTTCAACCTACAGCCGGAAGTTATCTGAGCGGAACATACAGAGGTAGTCTGAGAGAGTTTTATATGTCTGCATCTAATTTTTTACGAGTTTGTTACATTGATGGTGAAAATTTTAATAAAGTTATTATTTGAATCAACAATGTAGAGACTGAAGACTTTATGTGCATTGTGAAAAAATTTCCCAAATACGACGGTAAACAATAGCTAAAATAAAAAATGTCCAGAAATGGTACGGCAACAATATTTGTCAGTGGAACAAAATCAAATGGTAATTGAGTTGATGAACAATGTTATGAACGGTTGTTGAAACCCAGCTGTGGGAATGAGTTCAACAGGTTACATTCTTTGGAAACCACACACATGCACTGTAAACAGAAGCTTAACATGGAACCTATAGAGAGTAAAGTCTACAGGCAGCCAGAGGGACATATGAAGACTTAGGATGAAGCATGAAAAAAAAAAAACAGTAATGACCTAGGGCAAGAAAGAGTTAAGAAAGATTTGAAGAGGAAACCCTGCAAGATCATAATGTACAAGAAATATTTTCCATTAAGCAGAAAAAGGCCGATAATGATAATGGATGTAAAAGATAAAGACCAATCCGGAATTCCAATCTTTGATATTCGACCTCAGCACATCAATATTGAGACGGTGACACTCTGTTTCAGAGAAAAAAAAAAAAGAGCAGGAGCTCGTGCTAAACAAGTGTGATATGCAGTTAAGCGGAGGAAAAGGGAGGGGGGGGGGGGGTGTGAAACGAGTGTTTTGACCGAAACATTCGATGTTTTTTTTTTCTTCTCTCTCTCTCTCTTATGCCTATTCTAAATCTAAAGATCGTAATTGAGAACGTATTTGGCCCACAGTCATTCAACGGATGTCTCGGTCAACTGTCAAGTAGGATTTAGATCCCTCTGGCTGCTACTTGCAGTGACAAGACTTTGTTATTTGACCAAGATGGAGACAAACAATACCTACAACACTTGGTTCTGATCTCATCTAGCATTATATTGAGCCCCAATGTCAGACCTAGAGATGGATAATTAGGGACCATTCTGAGACGAAATAGACACCCCATCATGCAGAACATCTTTATAAACTTTTACCTCGGGCACTAAGATGAACTTTCACCTGCTCCAAAGAGCGAAATTCCCTCATATTCTACTGTTTCAGAGCCCAGCTGCACACCATCTGTCACAGCAGGTGTCTTGGCACTACTGGTTTTGATAAAGAAAGAAATGGAGGCCGCCCATAAGTCCTCAAAAACACGGAGCTGGCTCTATGGAAGCCTTGTAGTCATAGGGGATAGGCATCAAAATTGGAAGTCAAGATATGAATAGAAAACTGGAGAAGCCAAAACACGAAGTCAAGATATGAATAGAAAACTGGAGAAGCCAAAACACGAACATACACACGCACAGAGATACAGAAGCCATGAAGACAGAGCTAGTGTCTGGAAAAAAAAAGTTTTAGAAGTATAAAATCAGAATATAAACAAAATGAAAAAAAAAAAAAAACACTGTCAGTGTGTTTCTTTCTCAAAATTCGACTTTTGCTTACTGTGCTAATGGGTTTCTTTTTTCTGGACTGATTCTCACCATATTTTCCACAACCATTGTCAGACCCAAAAAGCACTTATGTGCGTCCCATTGAACGTTTTGGGGAATAAATTGGTTTTTGATGTGAAAAACGGCTCATGTTGAATTTTACTTCATGGCATTATTAAAAAATCTCTACAAAAGCTTCTTTTACACACTAAGATATGAAAATGTGTAATGTTTTTAGACAATATACCAAACAGCAAGTAGACCAGGCTTCATCAAGTGCCATTGATACTTAGCGGAGAAGACAGATTTCACAGCTAGTCATTTCCAAGAAGCTAAACTCCAAGATGACGGCGTTACCATGGCAACTATTCTAGCCATTCATTTGTTCTTACTTGATTATGCTGATTGCGACAGAAAAAAAAAAAAAAATGTAAAACTGTCTATCGTATAGAAAACAATAACAATAATTTATCTTCAGAATAGTCCATCCCCCCCCCCCCCTCCGAGCCCCGCACTGTTCTAAAGAAAAAATGTACATATAGATTGTTTTTAAAAGAAATAAGCCATAAAAAAAAAAAAGCAGCAATCCTTATCTTGTTCTAATTTGTAAACATTTACATGTAGAATTTAAATCATTGTAATCATCTCAACATTCGGTTTCTTTGATCTTGCCTCTTATAATAAGACAACTTTCATAAGCCTGAGCTTTAGATCCCCTTTTTATCAAGCAGAAATCCTGATTTTCTGCTATATTTGCATGTTATTCAAGCCATTTCAAATACCCCAGAGGATGCCGCAATCGAGGCATGATAATGTTATCGGTCGATACAGAACCTTTAGAAATAAAGTAAAGTAGAAACACATAATAGAAATCTTTCTGTGACATTTATGCACTTTAAACAAGATAACAAGAGTAAAACTATGGGTCAATATTATCTAGCATCCTTTCTTCCCTCCGTCTATCTATCTATCTATCTATCTATCTATCTATCTATCTATCTATCTATCTATCTATCTATCTATCTAT
>JBCAUA010002215.1:0-27960 GCA_038406235.1 Peronia verruculata | reverse complement strand
GGTGGTGGGAGGTTGGTGGTTGTGGGGTGGGGGGGGGGAAAAGTGTTTCCCCCCCCCCCCCCCCCCCGTTCTTTTCCTATGGTGTCATGGCGCAGATTTAGTGATTTTTATGACAGAACTAACAGGATCAGTTGAATGGAGATTATGATAAATACAAAATGTTATGAATATTTTCCTACTTTGCAAATAATAAAAGGCACTTAAATACCCATCGATCATTACTATTATTAAAATTACTACTGTTCCTGTTTTTGCTATTGCCCATACACCAAAAGTCATGCTATAGGTTTCGTTATTCTGCAATGATTTTAATGTTATAGACGCAGTCCTGTGTTAACTGGTGTCAAAGAGTCTCTAATAAAATTTACTGTGCATTCTACTATGAGCAATTTAAGAATTTTTGGCTTCATTATCACTATCACCACATCATGTCAGGTTTTCCCACTAACATCAAGAAAATGCTTTATTTTACTTGTATCCCCCCAGAAACGGCTTACCCGAAGATGAGACGCAATTGTTGTCTAGTCAGCTCATCTCGGCAGTAGCTCATATACATAAAAACAATGTGGTGCATAGGTGAGTGGACCCCCAGAACCTACACTGCATTCGTGTGAGGGAGAGAAAAAAGATGAGAAAGAGAGAGGGAGAGAATTGGGAAGCGAGATTACAGAGGCGGAGAAAGATGTGCAGAAGGGGGAAAAATAGAGTGAAATAATATTTGAAAGAAATACAGAATATAACGTGTGTGTGAGAGAGAGATAATGGAGGGGGGGGGAGGGGAGGGAGAGAAAATGATGGGTAAAGAGATCGACATTGGAATGTGAAGCACAGAAGTAGGAGAATTTTAAAGAGAGAGAGAGAGAGGGGCGGGATTAAAGAGAAGCGAGGAAGGAAGCGGCGACTGGTATGTGTGTATGGGGGGGGGGGGGGGGGTCTAAAATCCCTTTTGAGAAAATTTTTCTCCAACAACAACAACAAAAAGATTTTATAGGTGTCTTTTATATAGTCTATGAGATCATAGGCTGTTTTAGTTTCTCAGATTTTATATTTATGTTCTTTGGATGCCGGCAGTTTTGTAATTTGTGATTTCTCCACCTTGCCTCTAAATTTGTGAAATTTGGTTTCGGTAATTTTCGTTCTTAGGACTTCAACAACAAGTAAGTGTGTTGTGTGCTTAACTTATATGCACGATAGTGTATGCACGATGTGTGTGTATGGGGATGAGGGGGGGGGGGGAGGCTGAATACACAACAAGTATGCCCGCGATTTTAAGAGGAAGGAGAAATTGAATACAGCGATAGATAATTAATTATAACGAAAGAGTAAAGACATCAATGGCAGAAAAATAAGTGTAAATCAGTCTAGAAAGGAAACATTAACCTTTAGGATGTTTGGTTTTTTTTTTCCGTTATTAATCCATATCCAGATATCTTCCTCTGAGGCAGATAAAAGGAGTGAGACAGATTACCAAATTGGAAGCCAATATGAGCATTAACAGAGTTTTCTTGTCTTAACATGTATATACGATAACATTGTCCCCTCTCTGTCATGCAGGGACCTGAAGCCTGAAAACATGATCATTGACCCACAGAAGCAGGAAGTCACGATCATTGGTAATTATCTGCCTCTGGACTCTTCTTTTGTTATCCAGATTATCCTGTTAAATCCTCTCTCCTTCGCTATATTTGACACATGAAGAACAGTGTGTTCTTTGAGCCTGACTTTATCTTTCCTGATCACAATGTTCTCTTTGTGGTTCGCTTTCGTAACTGTCACCAGTGGGGGGCTCTTTTAATTCTAAGCTCTTGGCATAAATCGTAGCCAAATTAAAAGGCGGCGCTGTCTGACTGGGCAAAGTTTTGTGTTTTCGGTTCCAGGGGCGTAACGTCCTAAGAATGTTTGAAGATGAAGGAATTCGTTCGAAAAAAGACTTTAATGAATCTGGTATTAGCAAGAGAGTAATGCACGAGCACCAGTATATTAACAGCATGGTATAGACAGTACAAACAGTGTCTATAGACAAAAGCACAAGGTTTAGAATGGACAGTCTGTGCCGCTGGTTCGATGCAGACAATGTCTAAAACTGGATACATTGTTGTGGAGAAAAATGGAGCTGAAAGACTTCTATACAAAACAAACAAACAAACAAATATTAAGGGCAGCCAAGACACAGTCTGACGTACGTGATACAGAGCAGACATACACACAATGCCTCAGAAAATGCCACCAGTGCGTGCAGACACACTACTAGTGGCAAGGTGTGATACTTGTTCATTTCAAGGGGGGACACAGTGACCGCCGGGTTCGACGTCTGTCTTACGATGACGGCGTGAAAAGTGTTTCGCCTTCGAATTTTACAGGCGGTTGGAAAAGATTAGAGCATGTCCGCTTTTGTTTTCTGTGACTCAACAGTCCCGTGGCTTTTATTTCTAGAGTGGAAAAGCTCGACATCTGGCCTTCTCGGATAAGGGCCAATCAATTTCCGAAGTCCCATGTGTACGTTGTGCACGTTGGATAGCCTGATAAAAGTGGGCGGAGGCGTCCATGTCCATGCAAAATTTCCAAATTCCAATTTTCAAAGCCACAAAAATTCTTCACACCAGTCAAAGCCCGGAAAATCGTACTTTCATAAGACAGAGCGGCTACGTACATGGTCTAATAAAAACGTGTATTTCAGCCCTCAGTCTGACTCCGCCCACTCTCTCATTTCTTGCTATTGTTCCCTGTTTTGTTTGTGCATGCGTTTTTATCTATTGAAGTGTTCCGCTTACACGACAGGGAAGATAATTTACTCCCAAGGTGGCAAACTTTTTATCAGAATAAACGTTTTTTAATGATCTTTTATACGAGCACCCCCATTCCCCCTCCCTTTCTGCCCTAAACTGTTCAAACACTATTACATGTATAAGTAGAGAACAGGATCTGAGATTAAGGGAGATATGGCTTACTACTGAATCACAGCAACTGCAAGCAAAAAATACATGTACAATGTTTGAACGTAAAAATATATAAAAATTAATAAATACGCCGACGGAAAGACAGACAGACAATTAGGCAGATAGGCAGATAGACAGACAGACAGGCAAAAAGGCCGGTAGACAGACAGATAGATAAACAAATAATTTAACATCACAGTACATTTAACATAAAAAAGCGGCTAAACATTTCAGTTGAAAGAGTTGAAATAAAAATTACCCAACAGGTGCAAGCATTTTTCTCTGTGCATACACGTCCTCAGATCTGTGAACATGTTATGTGAACCTCTGTATGGTTAATGCTCCTAATGTTCCTTTTGTTTTTCAACCAGCGATTATTTATTTATATATTTATTTATATATTTATTTATTTATTTATTGGTCTCAAAACTCTCTGCAGATTTCGGACTTAGCGGAAGTACATCAACAGTTCCCCATCTGACCCGTCATTGTGGTACCCCCGCTTACATGGCGCCTGAAGTGACCAGCACTATGGGCTATGGCTCTGCCGTGGACCTCTGGAGTTTGTAAGTTCCGTATACATGTACTGGTGCTTTTGTTCGGGCTTTTTTGCTGACATGGTGATTATGACGTAAATGTGCCGTGTCATAACGCGACACATGACACAGGGTACCCCAAAAGAGGTTTAAGTAAGGCTTATTGTTTTCACATACGTTCACTAGCCGGAGGTTCCTGTTCCCTATTTCTCATCAGAGTGTCTTCATCAAACATAACCTACAGTCATTCCCCGATTTAAATCAGAAAATACAGTAAGTTTATTTTAGTTTTGAGCTTTGACATTGCATGCAATAGTGAAATAAATGGAGTCCACTTCGAGAGTGGTGTGCCCAACGACAGGGATAGCCTCCTATTGGGCGGCTACAAGAGGCCTCAAAATAATTAATAATAATAATAATAATAATATATTGTACATGTATTGGTTTGCAAACAAATACATAACGATCACCGTGCTCTAATGTAGACACAGGATCGTACAGGGCGTATGAAGTGAAAATAATACATTAAGCCAGAGTTAAACTAAACATTTTTCGGATCTATTTGGCAAGTTTATTGCAGCTTAAGTAACACTACACTATTAAGGGACAACGTTAATTGTCACGAGCGCAGTCAAAATGTATAACCAACCTACGCATTGCATAATAATTAAATGTTTGGCGGGGTGAGGTAGAGTAGGTGATCATTGTCTCAAGAGAATACCAGAAACTTGGCTCATTTGTAACGGGACTAGTCCAACAGGATAACTTCATGACTCAGCCTATGTTTCTCAGGCTATGCAGCTATGAACTGACAACTAGAGATGACATAGTTATGTATAATGATAGTAATAATGTGACATTGATCTATATGAAAATGTATATTATGTTATTATATGTATAAATCTACACGTGTTTAGTTTAGTCAAACAGTGCTCGCAGAGAAGTCAGCAAAGACCAGATGGGATATGATCAGAAGCACCAGGATAACAGAAAAATGACTGAACAACACATGTCCTCAACTAAATTCAGAGTCAAACAATCAGGTGTTTTGGACATCTGACACGTACGGCACCCCACCACTTTGACAATAAAGTGTAGCCTACAACAAAAGAATATCAGGGTACAAGGCAAGAAGAAGACCAAGGAAGCCATGGATCGAGGGTGAGAAAGAAACCCTGAAGACCTACAGCATCCCTCCAACCAAGTCGTCCAGCTTGCCAGAGACCGAAAGCTCTTTCTCCCCTCAACGCCCTAGACGGAACAAGAGGACAGACAAAAGAAAGAACAAACAAGTGCTAGTACATATATTTGAGCTTATAAGGCGAGCAGGAAACCACAGAGACTCGCCACTGTAACTTTATATTGTGTAGCACATTGTATGTCGTGCATGTTATGAATGTTCATTTTGACCTTTTTTTTCTCAGAGGGGTCAGCATTGTGGAGATGTTGAAAGGCGTTGCGCCAATGCTCGGTGGGGTGTACAGGAAGGGAAACTACCCAAAACTTGTTCAGAGACGTGAAATGTTTGCTAGTCTCCCTTCATTATCTAAAGGTTAGTAGTTATAGATCTTGAAAGCTAACGATTTATAGCCATCATATTTTTCATACCAAGCATTTGCATAGACAGTTTCATAGAAAAGTTTTGTAATATAATATTTTCTCTATAAATTAACTTCTACCTTAAAAATCTACTCTATATTGATTCGATTAAACAAGGAAAAATATTTCAAAACCAATACGAGGACATGTTTCAAATGAGTGTTAGGCCTACATCTTATTTTGTACCCTGAGATGAGTTGGCTATTAGAAGTGATGTGGATGGAATTATCATGTCTCATGCCCACACACTCATCATATTTGATATGTCTGCATTTCAAGAGCCACAAACCATGCCTTCATTATTCTAAGAGTGTCTCAACACAAGCAATAAAGTACATAATGATTATGACAAAATGAGCTGGGAAACTTTCATATCAAATCTTTGGAGAATATAATCCCTTACCATCACCAGTTCGCGATTCTTTAATCCATTCACAAATACATAAAGTTTACATTTAAACAAATAGATTTTGGCATAAAAAAGCTAGTCACATGTGGTTACAACCTTCGACAAACAATCAATGCATTTTGAATTTTTTTATTATCAGTCTTTATCAACAAAATTAACATATTTATCACTTCTCCAGCAAATCTAAGCTGTAGGCATTTATCGTAAAAAAACAATTAATGATTCACAGACTGCATCCACTTCTTGGATCACCTGCTGCAAATTTACCCGGAGAGACGGATGACGGCAGCAGAGGCTCTGGAACACAACTGGATTAAAGCAGTCAACAACTCAGACAAAGAAAGACCAACTCCTTCCCCTACTAGACACAGCAACTCACAAACTCCATCTCTATCAAAACTCAACCTTTCCTCAAATGACTGAATCTCAAAATAGAGGATTAGACTATGGCTTTATTTCATAGCCTAGTTTGAAAAAGAGTTAAAACAAGTTACAATCTTTTCCAGTTTCATCCTTGAAAATTTTTAAAGTCCTGAATGTCATTCATCATTCAATCTTTAGCTCAATAAAAGTGCAAAAATCAATAGAGGAATTATTAAAGCAAGTACAGTAATTGTAATTAATGACATACCGTGTTTTATTGATAATTACTTCAGCTATTTGTTCAAATTTGTAGACGAATACCTAAATTATTTTGTGATTTCAAATATTGTCTTTGAAAAAAAAGAAAGAAAAGCGAAATAAATTTCTACGTTTGGATCATATTAATTTTACTCAAATTTTAAAACTGTCAAAATTTACTAAGTCTATAATTCACAGTCTACATCAAGACATAAGACATGGATCAGTTCCTATAAAACAAATCTAACTGGTAAGATTTATTTACATAAAACATGTATCTGTTAGGCCTGTGCATGATCAGTCATGATAAACGGTTACATAAGTCACTGACTCATAATCGACAAATTGGTTACTATGACCGAAGTTCCGTTACGTTGGCGGTCATGATTGACCATGAAACTAAGATAATCATAGATTACCTACACTGGTGTCTCTGATCTCAGGAAAACTTTGTCGGCTAGGTGTATATATACATGTATGTTAGTCCCAATATCACCCTTCTCACACCCCTTTCCTCATATGACCTTTTTTTTTTCTTCTGTACTAAAGAGCACAAAAAAAAAACTCTACTCATCCCCTTATAATACCATGCTAGGTGCTGAGTTGTTTTCTCCCCATCCCACCCCAGTGCAAACATCGACGTCAAATTTTAGTGATCGCTGATCTTTGTGATTTAATTAACATTTTTATTTAAAAGCATTATATTATAATAATGCAATGTTTGGTATGAAACTACACTAGAATTTGAAGCCAGATCGATATGCAAAGTCAGATATCGAGTTTCACATCCCAGGTTTTTTTAAATCTGAGTCAAAGGTCAAAGGCCAAGTAAGCAAAACTCATAGTAGTGTGGGTGGCAGGTTTTTTATTTTTGGTCACAATAGACTGGCATCAAGGTCATAACTGATAACCATAATTGACATGACATAGCACAGGACAAAGAAGAAAATATTTAACCTATAGAACGATCAATAAGTGTCGGTCATGGAGTCAATTACTCAGTGAATCGTCCATGAAAATAGCTGGTCATGCACAGGCCTAGTATCTATAATGTACATAATTTAATACAATGACATTGTAACTCCTAGACAGAGCATAAGGAATCATCAAAGGATGTGAAAGACAACAATTTACGATAAATTCATGACAGATGGTGCTATTATTATGTGAAAAATGAAAGATGCACTGCATGTTCTTGACAATAAAAGTTTGAGAACTGATAGACTGTAAAAAAATTGTAAAAAATTCTTAATTGCAATGATACATCTGGGATTGAGTTAGGAACATGTTTGAGATGTGACAAAATAAGGCAAATTTTATTATGCATATGAAATTCAGTAACATGACACATACTGGACAAGAGAGACTATTTCTGATTTGAGTGAACCTTTGTTAAATTGACTGAAATGTGTTTGTGAATATAATTATGTTCACATATGGTTGTCCGTGTCTTCCAAATAGTTGGGTAAATAAAGTTGAATACATGAAAATAACTGTCAGTACCAAATATGCATAAATGGAAGATTTATTTATATGAAAGACACAGCATCCAATCAGGCTGGAAAATTACACTTAAGTTTTTTTGGCAGTTGAAAAAATAATCCCACATGATTCTTAGAAGTTATGAAAGGCCTGAGTTCATAACAGAAATTCAATCACAAAAGATAGAACTAGATCCACACTGCTATAAAACATTACAACATCACTAAGATAAATATGCAGTTGTAATAAATTTACCAGTCCAAATAAAAAGTGTAGACCTTCAGAGAAGACTTTGGTTTAAATTTCTATCAATAATATTTATTGATAACACATTCTGTATACATTTAATTTATATACTGGAGTTTTACTCATTCTCATGGCACAATACTGTATGGTAATAATTTGAATGTACTAAAATCTTCTCTAGGTGATTATGAACAAAAGAGTCTTTGTCTAGAACAAGAGCAGTCTTCAATGATGTGTGGACGATACATTTCAGATAGAAGGCAGGAACTCTGAATCAATCAAACTCACATCCTCAGTAATTTAATATTAAACCTGCTATTGACCAGAGATATAGTCTATAAAATCTGCAAATTTTCCAAACGTGTGAATGTGGCTCTAAGAGCCATCAATATTCCAAACGTTTGCAGTGAGCCTTTACGACTCACTTTGTTTTTTCAATGATACATCTGCAATTAGTTTTCCAATGCTGTGATTAGTTTTTAACCTTTTGAAAATCTTGCCTACGGAGGAGCTAACAATCTTCTGATATGGTTCCTTGATTTTTTAAATAGCCACTTAATGTGACATCTAGCTTCCTCAAATGCGGTTCCAAACATGTCTGATGTCTATATTGTATATTTTGGAAGACTGAAATTGAAGAGGGAAAGACAAGAGCACTATTGCGCAAGAGAAAACTTTCAAACATTGATAATTACAACACATATTTCTATCTTTCTTAAAAACGTAAACAGGCACACATAACAAAGCCAAAAAAAGGTGAAATAATCCTAGGATTAAAAGGATCACATTTAATAACTACAAAGTACTCATTATATGCAATCAGTAACAAGTAACGAGTTCAAATGCCCCATTCTTCCTTCAGTTTTTCTATTGTGGTGAAGATTTCTGGGGTATTCTCTTCACTGCCCATCTTACTTTGTAAGCCAAACTTTGCACTGGAGACTTTGAAACCTCCACAGAATCGTGGATCCACAGGATGGCTGGCTGGCTGCCACCTGACAAAAGAAATTGCAGATGAACAAATTGTAAAGTGAAATTCAAACTTTTATGTGCTAAATCTTGTGTTTCATTAACTTAGTTTAATTGATTCTGTTTTCAGTTCTTTTTTTTTTCTCTCAAATGCATGTTTAGAGGAAAGAATCATTCCCAAAGGACTTTAGTATTATTATTATTTTTTAAAATCCTTCTTGTGTTTAATGTTGTCTGTTTATGTTTCCTTTGGCTTAAGTGTACAAATCTGAACTGGCAAATCATACCATCACTCTGTAAATGAGAAAAGTGATGCAGCTTTGTGTCCCTTACAGCTCAAAAACTACCAAATGGATTCTATGGGTCCATGCATGGTATAAATCATTCATTATCAAAATTACTGTGCTTTTTGATAACATTTTGAAGTCTTAAATACAGATGTAAATATGTATAACTGCATTTAGAAAGAAATGAAACTAATTTAACATGGAACAATTGTAAAAAGAATTAAAAGGAATGCATGTATTGCTTTACTAATATTGCTTGTTTGCATGAAAGTATTCTGCAATAAATATCTCAGATTTACGTATTGTGCTTTCCCATGGTCATGTTATTTTTAATATAAACATGAAGAGTTTTGCCATCATCACATTGCCTCATCTGTCCTTTCTATCTGTCTTACAAAGTTATGCATCTTTTAAAAACATTCTCTCTCATTTTTCAGCTTTTTCTCCTTTAATACAGACTATGCTCATTGCTATTATAATCAAGATTTCACTTAAAATAATGACGGTAGTGGGAACAAACAGGTGGTGAGGGCTGACATACCTTGTGTCACAGCTGATTCTGGCCAGATTTGTGACATTGGTCGTGGACATGTGCACAGTTCTGTGGAAAAATTGTTCATGTAGCTTTTCAAATAGCACAACCTCCAATCCATCCCTGTCAATTATACATGAACACAAGCCATGACCTCAGATTACTGTAATTTTCTAAGATTAATATAATTATATTTTGGTTGCAAATAAATGGTGAATTCTGTGTCCCAATACAACTCATCAATGCAGAAAAATGCCATGGTTTGTCTTAGTATTTCTTACTGACCATTATAGTGAAGAAACAGTGGCTAGTGAAAACCGAGAGTAATGACAGACCAGACTTCAACTTCAACAACTATTTTGAGAAACTGAAAATAAAGTTTGAGAAGGTAATCTTAATGCTCTTCTGGCACTAGTGAGTTAACTAAGAAAGCAACATTCACATCAATGAAGAGTAGTTTTCACCAGCCCAGTTATTTCCCTTTGTTATATATGCCGGTCATCGTACAAGCAGTTATAAAGAAGGCAAAAATAACATGTTTTCATTTTGTTTAAATTCTGATTATGGAAATACTTTAAGGTTTTTTTTTCAAAATTTGCAATGTCATAAATGTCATATTAACTGTTACAGTAATTTTCTTCCTTGGGGTACCAAGTTTTGTTCAGCAATCTCTGTTTCCAGTGGAGGGAAGCAGTGAAAATCAGCCTTAACAGTGACAAATGGGATGTGATTTAACGTAACATCTCCATGTATACTTAAGCATAGATGTCAATTTCATCTAGATTACAATCATTAATTTACAACAATACATAATTTATCCCTATGCAGTCAAACCATCATTTTTCTCACACTGAAACCTGGTAAACTAACACTAAAAATTAGTGACATTTGAATTTTATATAATGAATTCAGGAAAAAAAAAACAACCTCATAGTGAAGATCAAAGCATCTCCTGCTTTGAAATCAGTGGTTTTCCACTGACCACCAAACTTTCGGGTGATTTCTACAGGATCCTCTGTGAACCAGCCTGTGCCTTTAAAGAGTAAGAATTCTTCAGTTCTACAGCTTACACTGAGGATGGACTGACAGGTTGAACCCGGAGAGAGAGAGGACAACTGATCATGCGAGTCAATAGACAGATAGATGGATGGATGGATGGATGGATGGATGGATGGATGGATGGATGGATGGATGGATGGATGGATGGATGGATGGATGATGGACAGAATAGACATATCAACAGACATACAAATGGACAGACAGATACTATGGAAAGACATGTGGTTGGATGGATGGTGATGGAAGGATGTACATGCTTCAACAGATAGACAGATGAATGGGATGATGGTAAATTAGTAGACGATAGAAATATGATGAAAAGGGAGAACAACAGATAACATAATTAGAAGACATCAAATGACTATCTTTTAAACTTAGCTACAATATACTTGTAGTAACTAGTTTATAAAGAAATAATATATTAAATGTAAAAATCACAACTGATCATCTGATTTATAGGTCTTAAAAGTTGCAATAAAGTTATGTGTGTAGCTTTTCTCAGACTAAACTGCCCTGTGTCCATGAAACCTATGCAAATTTAATGATGTTGTTTAAGCACTGAACTTGGACATCATTTCCTAGACGTTTGTCAGAGGAAAATTAAAGGAGCATTTTATGACCATGTATATTATGTATTCACAAAGATCATATGCTAAATCAGCAAGTTCTTACCTTTCAAACCAACCTTTTCTGCATCCATTTTACCATAAGTGGCTTGAAATTTATCAAAACTGTCAGGATGAAATGCGATGAGCAAAGTTTATGACTTGCACTGTAAGTATTTATGCACATAAAATAATATAAGGCATATATGCTATATAATTATGTATATTACGAGGGACGTCCGAAAAGAAACCTGAAAAGGATGATAACTCAAAAAGTTTTAATCTGATCGATTTGAAACTCGCATAGATTAAAGTATCTTTCCTCCTCTTCTTCTCAACGTAATCTCCATGATGATCAATGCATTTTTTCCAGCGCGACAGCAGCGAATAGATACCCATTAGAAAGAAATCAACGTCAAGATGTGCAAACCAATTCTTCAATTCACCAACGAGGTCATCTTCTATCTCGACAGCCATGCCCCCTCAAATGGCGCTTCAAGGGTCTAAACAAGGGAAAGTCAGAGGGTGCCAGGTCTGGACTGCAGGCAGGATGACGAAGAATTTCCCAAACCGTAGCGCTGCAGCCATTGCTGTGTAAGGTTTGCTGAATACAGGGTTGCATTATCATGCTGAAGCACAACGCACTTCTTAAAAGTCCAGGTCTTTTGCAACAAATTGCATCTCTGAGGCAATCAAGAGTGCTGTAGTATCTTGTAGCATTGATACACTGACCCTGTGACAAAATGTCTAAGAGGATCACACCTTTTGATTCCCAGAACACAGTAGCCATCACTTTGGCTGCGGACCTCTGTCTTTTTGGTGACGGGAGATGATGGGTGTTTCCATGCCATGGAGTCGCACTTTGTCTCTGGGGTATTCAGATGGACCCAAGTTTCATCATCAGTAATCAGATTGTCAAAGAAGTTATTGATTGCTTGAAAGTCTCCACTAGGCCCTACACCAATATGCATCTCATCCTCATCTCCATTGCCTTGTTGGCATCGCTGCAGAAGGCGTTGTGAAATTTCAACCCTTTGAAGCTTGTGATCCTCCGTTAACATTTATGCAACCCCTCTTGCAGACATTTTCCGATACCCCGAAATGTCATGGACTATTTCATGAAGCGTACTCTTTGGAACTCCGAGTTTCAAGGCAATCTCCCATATCTTCATCCTCCTGTCACGTTTGATGAGCTCGTCAACACGAGTTGCGTTCTTCTCATTGGTCGATGTTTTGGGGTGACCAGATTTTGGCTCATCATCTAGACTTGTTCGGCCTTCTCCAAACCAAGTAACCATTGATCTTGACATGGCACCCTCACCATATGTTTCAGCTATTTGTTTGTGAATTTCAGAAGGTTTTGTTCCTTTAGAAAAAAAAAACGTACAACAGCTCTGACCTCCATTTTTGACCAGTCTTTGATGGGGGTAGCCATCTTGGAATCAGTAGTGTTCAATAGTGTGTTCGTCAATGGTGCTGAAACTTTGCACCATGAAAGATAATTGATTGTACTGGGGTTTCCCATTAACAGAATGAAAAAAATATGGATTTTTCAAAAGTTATGCCCCTTTTCCGGTTTCTTTTCGGAGGTTCCTCGTATTATATCCATCAATGTTTCAACAAGATAAATGAAAGGACTTAACCTTTTGAACAAACATAAAGAAGAATAGTGACACCTGAAAAGCACTATCTATCATCAATCTTTCCTCACCCCTCCCCCCACCCCCCTGCATTAAACAAATATGTAAAAGTTAACAATTTTGTAATTATAAAATAATCCCTCTACATTAACAGCTAAATTTTCTATGTATATTAGAGACGTAAAATTTCTGTTTAAGATAAAATGAGACTCCCTTCCTGTGCATTTCTAAATTTCCTACCTTGGCAATCGATGGGAGCCTTCACAAATTGCCAAAACGCCCATTTCAATAGGTGTGTCACCAATGGGGGTCCACATTGTCAGTAAGTCTTGAGAACCGCGGCTCATGTACACATTGTCCACATGCGCACCTGTGAAACCTTCTTGGTGCATTGCCCTGAGTCACAGTGTAAGATTTTATGCCATAGATGTCCAAATCAAAAGATGAAATTAACATTCATTGACCCTTTCATTGCTTTAATCACTGGAATTTTGACAAACTATTTTAAACTCCTATTTCTAATTTATAGTTGCTGTAACTTTTACTCATTGACAAAAAGTTTCAAAAGCACTGAAGATACATGTATTGTCTTTAAACAAGGGTTACTGATGATAATACCAATCAAATCTAGATAACACAAAAGAAAACCTTAAAATGAAAGGGTTCATCCAAAATGTAACACCATGCTATGCAATTATTACATTAACTGTCATCAGGAAGACTAAGGTGACAATGTGGATTGAATGTCTCTCAGCCAGTCTGAATGAGTTTTAAGTTGTTGGACTAGAATAGAAAAACTAAAGGTTGAATATGATGATATTTTCACATTGCAGAAATTTAAATAGGTTTATGTGCTGACCTGTTCATTTTTGAGATTTTGCTCCTGATTTTAGCTTCTGTAAGGGCGCACTCTGTCTCTTCATTCAGCAATGTCTCTGCTTACAGCCAAACTAGTTCAAAACTTTAACCCATTGAACCCTACAGCCCCATACAGCAGATATTATGACTTTTACAAAAATGGTGTCAGAATGTAAATGAAAGGATGCTGTAAACAGCCACAGACATTGATTATAATGAGGAAACAAAATGAAAAATATGTACCTTAACCATTTGTAGTCAAAAGTTGTGACATCATCATTAAAGTATTTCTTGAAGAAATTAAAAGCTATAAAGAAAAAGAAGAGCCTGTTAATGAAAACATCTGATTTTCACACACTCTATTGCATAAAAGATGTGAAAGAGGATAGAGAGGCACAGAGTATGTCATTCACTTTTGTTATTCTCCATAAAAGATACAATCTTCAAAAAACCTCTTTATCTGCTATCTAAGTGCATGACACAACAGTTCTACTAATGTCAACTGAGAAACAGAAGTGTTTAGCTGTAGTCTACCCATCATGACTTTCTAGGTTTTCAAATACTACCCACTGACACAATATTATATCTACAATCATTGACTGATCTGTGAGTTGACTGTTTGTATCAATAATTATAGTTATTACATAAGAAAATGTTTAACAATGTAATTTGTCTGAACAAATAATATCCATTGGTGTTATAAATGGGCTTTCATGAGAAAATAACTGTAGACTTACGTCTTTTGCCTTCGATAACTGCAAGTACGGAGTTTGTATGTGTGATCTCATTATGACCCTGCAGTTCATTAAGCAATAATTCATTAATAATATAATGATGGCTGAATGCACATGTGGATAAATGAAAAGACAAGTGTATGTCTATCACATGGTAAGTTACAGTAGCTTAAAGAGGTATATAATGTTGCTAGTGAATTGAAGTAGCATTGCATATTTTGTGGTTGTAAATACATGTATGTGTAAAAATATAATTATTATGTATGACAGGATGAGTAAGATGACAGAGGAGACAGCAAAGATGGAAAGAATAATTTCAGCATAACAACTGGTAAGAGGGAGTACACCCAATTTTTACTCTGACATAATAAATCAATCAAAAAGTTATCTACTGTCAGTTTTGAATGTCCCATGTTACATCTGGCACACTTCATATCAAATGTCATGCAACTGGGTGAAATGATTTCAATGTTAAAAGGGGCTTCATAAATAAAGTTGGATTTTACTGAGCATTGAGTCACAGTAGGTTAGCTTAAAATGAACATCTCAGCACAAAAGAGTCAAAGCTAAATACAAGTTTTTAACCAAAGTAAAGTTCACTTTTTTTCCCATGTCACTGATACCAATAATTTTACAAATGAATAATTTGGCATTGCTCTCAATTCATATGCTTGAGTGACAGAAGTCAATCATAGATACCATAACACATGATCTTTAACATACCTCCATCATTGGCACACAGCCCAGGCCACAGCCCTCTCTCAAAACTCCTTCTCTGATTGGATGTTGTTTATCCAGCTTATCTCCACAACTGGCAATGAATTCAAGCACTGCCTCTTTTGCTGCAAGGACCTCCTCACTGTCGTGAAAACCACGGATGAGAAGATACCTGAACAAGATGAGAATAAGCTGGATGAGTGAAAACTACTGCAGTGGTAGAACTTTCTTTTGTAATTACTAATTTGCTCATGAGATTTCATGTAAACAGGCTACTACTACCCTTCCCGTGACACAATTAAGAAAAGGTACATCAAGACTCATAAATATCACAAAATATGTCTCCAAGGATGCAGAATATTTATGTCTAAATATAAAGCAAATTTTAATACATTCATCGTCAAGTACATGTAATTAAAAAGTAAAAAATACATTCTTCATCTTGGATGACTGTCGCATCATGTTCAGAAACAGCACTGAACAAAATAATGTTCTCTTCACCAAAACTCCACCTCCCACTGCCGTCAGTGCAGCATCATAATACTGTATGTGATGTGATGAAAGGTAAAAGCAAAAATGAGTGATCGAACCTCAACTACTGTGCCAAATATGTGCATCTGTATATGACAAACTACTGATCATGTATTTTCCTTCCTGCTCTCTTATGAGGTTAATGTAGATATCTTAGCCATAAGCAAATTATTTATTTCCATTTCTATTTCCCAACTGTCCCACCTTAAGCCAGTATTAACATGGACATTAAGAGTAGCCTACACACCTTGCAAAAATTGTGGGTGTAAGATATTATTATTTTCATTTCATCTGCACCTCTGTCAGTGCCACAGGATTCACAAAACTGCCTCTTCATATGTTATCAGTTAAAATGAATCATAAAGCTTTATTATTCAGTTTAGTGAACATGCAAAAAATGAATGCTTCACTACATAGGTGAAAGGATCAGTCACATCAAAGTAGGGCACTTTTTTATTCAAATTCATTCATTACCCTTTCTCCTCCATCTCTCGATGCAAGGCGTCAAAATCTCCCAGCAAATGATTGCAATCATTCATGAGCTGAAGTTCATCAGACGGAAATGTGAAACTCCGTCCACCAAGTTGGATGACTCTTGGTTTCTCTGATGCTTCCATATTAACTTTTCAAATTGACAGCTGTGAGAGAAATAAATTTTTGTACAAAGGGATGACGTTACCACAGATGTAAAATGCAGTCAAAATTATGTTCCATTTATATACCGATGTAATTTAATATTTTATAAATCTCAGGTGGACCATCCCATGATGATTCTTGTAAACTTTATACCTGCACTTATGACTATAATAGTTATACCAAAGAACAAGGTAATGAGTGCATAGGAAGGAAGAGAAGAGCAAAGGTAAGGAAGGAATAACAGAAGGATTACAGAAAGAATATCTAGATGCCAGTTACCCCTGGCAGTGTGATATTTATTTCTGAACATGAAAGGAAAAAAAAAAAAAAATCCACAACTTTTAGAGAAATGACACCTGGATATGATCAGATAGATATTATTCTGGATGTGCTTGCACTTTTTCTGACATGAGCAGATTTAATAGAAGTGGTCACTCACGTTCCCAGAGTCATGAAATTAACAATCATTCTATTATGAGAAGTAGTTATACAAAATTTTCAAATTTTCTTCAATTTGTGGCTTTTTATGCTGCACTTCTGAAATATATAATGTTAACAAAAAACAAAAAAGAGACCACAATATAATCATAATATTTCATTCTGAAGATTAAAACTTGCATTCTATTTAATATTCAAGGCATCGGTCGAGTGTGCAAACCAAATGAATTATTTTATTTTTAAAAAAAAGAGAGAGAGAAACTCTCAAAACAGAAACTTATTATAAATAGAATGAAACGTTATGTTCTCAGACACAACATAATAATGCACGAGTAACTTCAATCCAATGATGAATGTAATATTTGTCACCTGCTCAAGTGAAAATCACGTCTTTGTTCAAACTCTTTATTTTCTTATGTTGGTCGAGATCTATAAACGAGAATCAAAATGGAACCAACTCTAGATCTAGATGTATAAACAGGTTACATAATATGAATTTCCAGGCCTCACGCAGACAGACTATGCCCTCAAACGCCACATAACAGTGTGTACTAGATCCACCTGGACCACCACTGCACTGGTGAAGGCCTGGAGTTGTCTGACAACTTGACCTGACACCATTATCAGTTGTGTGCGACCTTGAAAGCAGTGTGGTGTCGCTAGTTCAGTTTTGCATATCACATCCTATAGGAGGTCCACAATATAAGATAAGAACTATTTTTGACGGGAGCGGATGATGGAGAAAGATCGAGGATACGACGGGGAGGTGGGGGAAGGCGGGGGGGGAGTTCTTACGTTAGTTTTCTATACGCCTTTCAACCTCAGGGGATAGATTTCTCGATTGGAATGGTGTGTGTGTGGGTGTGTGTGTGTGTGTGTGTGTGTGTGTGTGTGTGTTGGGGTTTTACGATACATCAGCACGACTACGGCTATATTGTGTCGAACATGGTAAAATACGTTTACAGGTCAAGAAGAAGAAAGGAAAGAAAGCGGGTGGCAAGGAGAGAGAGAAAAGATGTCTCCCATGGAATATCGAGGATTGCATTCTATGGGAGACACCCTATCGATGGCGGGCTTACACCGCCTGCAGGTGGGAGCAGAGAACCTACTTATAAACCCCGGGCCCCTGGGGGGGGGGGGAGCACATGGGGAATAAATAGATGACACTTGTCAAAAAAGAAAAAAAAAGTTTAAAAAAAAGAGAGAAAACTGTTAAAGTAAATCAGGGCTAGATTCTGCCTCAAAATGTTAAAAAAAAAAAAAAAAACGGTCGCTCACTGCCAACTTCATCGCCATTTTCAATCTTTTGATTCCAAAACCAGAATGGAGATAAGAAAAGTTTCTATGTCGCATTCATGGACCAGGGGGAGGGGGGGGGAGATATCAGAAACAAAAATCAGAAACGGAACAGTTCAATTCTGATGTGGTAACCGTGTAAACGAAATGGGCTTTCTTCACAGGTCCACACCTAAAATAGAATTCTGATATAAGAATCGTGGACACAGACCTGAAGGTTGATGAGCGGTGTTTTACTGAATACATTTTCATGTAATAATGTGAGATGCGACACGATGAATCAGACGCTTGTCAAATTTTGAGCACATTAAGTAGAAGTTGAGATTTTGGCAAATAAAGACGATGGGGGTGACCTGTTGCTGCAGCTGAATTTATCGAGAAAATTGCCGATCACTTTTGTAAATCCTTATTAATCCTTGTTAGAACATGCCATCAAATTACAATTTGACGGCTTTTATTCGATCTATTTCAGTAAACTGAACGCTGAAATGCATTTTTAGATTGATATAGGAGGGTTTGATGAAGAAAATAAAATGCCTTAAAAATTAGTTCACTATTGAAAAACACGTGATTTCTCCTTTCGGCTCAGTTTGACAAGGGCTTGATTTGATCGTGTTGTGTCTCATATGTGGAAATATGACAACAACAACAACAACATCAGTGATACCGGCAACAGCAACAACAACGAGAACAACAGTTCTGACCACAACAACAATAACAACAATAAGTCTAACAATAGCGACATAACAACACCAAGATTAGCACCAACATCGACAGAAATAGAGCTATGACAAAACAAACAATAGCAAAACAACAATATGATAGCACAAATACAACAACATAACAACGATTACAAATACAAATAAACAAACAGCAAATAAACAACACCAAACACAGACTAGCTTAACTGTAAAGAACAGAAAAAAAAAATGTCGTAAACTACGTCAATTACACACAGTATGCACGTGCTTTTGATTCGAGACAGTTTATGTATACATGTATAAACATTTACATGTTCAAGATATAAAAAGCACACATCTTTGTCGTATTGAACAAGACGCTCTACCTTGTTGTTGACATTTAAACTACAGGTAAACTGTCAATAATTTCCTTTTAGAGTTAGACAAAAATGACCACGTTTTTCTGATCGAACTCTCTCTTTAAAGTGCACCGTTAGTTAAATCTGAAATAGAAAACCAGTCAGAGAAAATACAAAACCTGTTCATACAAAAGTGTAGTAGAAATAAATGTTTGTGGCACTAGGTTAATTTCCTTTACTTTCTGAAGCTATCAACCCTGTTATAATGTTATAAAGCTAGCCTTGTATTACATAGTCTTCCAGTGTCCTAGTAAAATAAAAGAAGGTCAATGCCACCACAAGGCGGATATAACTGAAAAACTGCATTTTTCTAAAAAAAATGATCTGTTACATTTTCTCTTGCCAAAGTAATATACAGAATTACATCCTCGAGGGACTCTTTTTTTTTTTTTCATTGTCATGTAAATGTCGGTGGACTCCATCCATCCATCCATCCATCCATCCATCATCTATCTTTCAATTTATTCGTTCATTCATCCATCCGTCCATCTACTCATCCATCTATTCACTCATCCACCCATCCATCCTTTTATCTACCCACCCTCTCATCCACCCATCTATCCATCCTTTCACCCATCTACCCATCCACCCACCTATACATCCATCCATCCATCCACCCATCCATCATCCATCCATCCACCCATCCATCATCCATCCATCACCCATCTTTTCATCTATTCGTTCATTCATCCATCCACCCATCTAATCATCCTTTCTTCCATCCATCCATCCATCCATCCATCTATCCATCCATCCAATATTCCATCCATCCATCCAATATTCCATGCAGCCATTCAATATTCCATCCATCCATCCATCTATGCATCTATTAATAAATCCATCCATCCATATACCTATTTATCCATCCATCCATTCATCAAAGTACACAGAGATATGGACATTAAGCCAGGCAAATATTCATTAAATACTGTGTACAACCATCTACAAATTCTGCCAACATTCTGAGTGAAAATGAAAACCCCAAAAGAAATACATCAACAGAAAATTAACAATATCTTGACAAAATTAAGTTTTTTGTCATTGTCGTCGTCGTCGATGTTGTTGTTATTGTTGTTGTTGTTGTTGTTGTTTTAAGAGGTCATTTTCTATTCTTACTAGTGACTTCAGTTTTACATTTAATGCTGAGTGAATGCTGACATCTCAAACTTTGCCTGGCAGACTTTCAATGAATTTTGTTTTTCATTCTCGTTTGACTCAAAACATATCCAGTATTTTACAATTTGTTCACATGATTTTGAACCTAGCTCATTTTTACATTGTACACACAAAAAAAAAAAAAAAGAATTTAAAATCCATTTGTGTGGAAAAAAAAGTTATCTTATCTTATATTATCTTAATACGTGAGTTAGGTACTTATTGGAGCAGGGCGGGAATTACGTAAGGGCGGGAGGAAGAGGGAGGGGAATATAGTTGCATGCACATCTCTGAAATATAATCTAGATTTCCCATCACTTTTGCCATCAATATCATCAGTCAGCTGGTAAAATAAATAAATAAATAAATAAATAATAGAAAAAATATAAACAACCAAAACAAACAAACAAAAAACAAACAAACAAACAAACAAAGAAACAACAAAGAAACTCAGACTGCCTGGAGAAGTTATAGCTTTATCCTGAGCGAGAGTTTATACATTTTAACATTTAAAGTATAATATAGAGAGATTTTTAACTTTTAGATAAATGATATCTGTATTCTGTTTCTTAATTTCATTCTGTACAGGAACGTTGACTATTTGAGAAGGAAATTAAACTACTTGAAGGAATGTAGGAATGGTCGGTTAATGTAAGTGGAGGTTATGAGAAACAGCCAGGTGTATTGTACGTCTGCGGCGACGCGGTCTGACATGGCCAAGACAATTTCCCCCCCTTGGGGGGGTCAAGGGATGGTACTTTTAACTTTTTTTTTTTTTTAAATGTATGTGTCGGGGGGGGGGGAGGGGGCTTATTTTTAGTTTATTTATTTCTTTATTGTTTTTGGTTGTCTGTTTTTGTTGCTATTATTTTTTAATTTTCATTTTCGATAAAGGAGAGAAAGAGAGAGCGAGATGGAGAGAGAGACGGAAAAAAGAAACAGAGAGAGAGAGAGAGAGAAAGTATTTAACTTACTTAAAACAAATCCGTGAATATTTATCAACGATAGTGTGGAATGTAAACTTCCGAGAACATTTTCATCACGGAACTGCAGTTGAAAGAACAACATCCAGCACAACTTGAGAATTTTACCTCTAGTCTTTGAGACTGTTCGCAAAATGTCGCTGTCAACAGCTGGGGTTTGTTCATCTTTATCATTTTTATGACCATTAGTTTTAGTATTCCAGTGGATGGCTCGTGTCTGTCATGCAATTGTCAGTTAAGTTTATGGTATATCGGAGCATTTATTGTCTGAGATGGAATTAAAACAGAATAAAAACCAAAATGTTATATAAATTGGATGGTTTAGGACCAATTTCAGCCATATCAATGTTGTTAGGCCTGTTCGGGGTTTTCTGTCTTTAGTGAAAGCAAGACAATGCAAAACACACACACACACACACACACAAACACAAACACACACGACACACACAGAGAAAGGGAAACAGAGCGAAATTTAAAAAAAAAAGGAAAAGACAGAAGGATCATGTTTACCTTTATTGACGACAAAGAAACAAACAAGGAAGGTTGAAGAAGATAAGAGCCAAAAAAGAAGAAGACGGAAATATAAAGTATAGGGTTGCCAAGAAGAAAAGTAGTAGTCAAGCAACTACAGAAAGAAAGAAAGAGACAGAGACAGAGAGAGAGAGAGAGAGGGGGGGGGGAGGAGAAAAAAAAAGAGTGTGGTTACGTGCATATTTTGATTAAAAAGAGTCATGTTGAGAACAAATTTATTGTTCATTTGAGACAGAAAACTTGCAAGTAGAGGTGACAACATCAGAGGCATGTAAAGAATTAGGAGACACCCCTGAAGTCTGTCTGGTTGTTCCAAAAAAATTATGTCTGTGTCTGTCTTTTATGAGTCTGCATACAGGGGACAATACACTAGAGGGGCGGGGGAGGGGAGAGGGGCCCGGAAGAGGGATAGAGGTGGAGAGAAGACAGGAAGAGAAAGCAGGAGAGAAAGGGGAAGAGTGAGCGAGCACTAATCGATGAGGCTGTCAGATCGTTGATCCCACAGTTTACTCACGTAGTCTCACCACCAGCGATTAACCCAGACTGCCAGACCTTCACTCTACAATGATAAAAAAAGGCCACTTTGCTTGAGAATTTGCATTCGGAGATCCGACCAAACATTAGCTTGCTAGACACGGAAATTATCAACCTGTTGAAAATATTCTGTTATGATGCTGTTGTTGCAAAATGCCTAAGTAGATTTGCTCCGACTAAGCGAACGGCTAGAAATCCCTGGCTAATTTTGGTAGCGGGCACAAACACTCCAAATTGTTCACTACCACTAACATTGAAAAACGCATAAAAAATGAAAATTGGTCTCACATCTCATGGTGGAGCGGTAACAAATTTTAATATCGGTGATATTTCTATTTTTAGCAGGAGGATAAAAACACCCCGGGGGAATTTCCAGGTTTTTCGTTAGTCGAGTATGAACTCTTATGCCTCCTCTGATTTGAAAAGTTGTTCTATATTGGCGAGCCAATTAATTTCTCCAAAAATATCTGGCTACCTTAATTGTATTACAGTGCATTAGTTTGTGGTAAACACTTGGACTGTTACCATATAGCACACAAAATGCAGATTGTAGAGAATGTTGTGATGCAGTAGGTTGTACTGCAAACTTATACAAAGTTGCATTTCAGTAGAAAAGTGATTTAACTCTCCAAAATGTCAGTTGAACCTATCGGTGTGTCAGTGATTACCTGTGACTTCTTTAGGTTCAAGTAATGAAGGATTCGACCTATATGGCAATATGACAGGGACGCATCTATTATGTTACTGATTTGTTAAATGCACAGTCGATCGTACAAGATACTAGCCTATGTCAGGCAAAAAAAAAAAAACACGCAGAAGACACACAAAAAAGCTAAATTCAAGGAATGGACAAGTCTCCCAGTGACCATAAAACTGAAAGAAACTGAAGAGAGAGAGGACAAAATGGAGGAAGATGTTTTCAGTGATGCCCCATCAGCTCATCCCTTCCTCCTTGAACTGCTAACGGGACAAAGAATGATAAAACGAAATTAAGAAATCATCACAACCAAAGTTAAAACAGCTCCGTCAGGGAGCATATCAGCCCCAGGACAGTTCTAGATGTCAACTGAGATAAAACGGCGTTTTACCAAAGTGCGGTATCTAGTCAGACCAGGCCGAAATTTGCAGCCTGTTTGACTTTGAAATCGGCAAATAATTGGCATTTACATGACTGGCGTTGCCTCCCTTGTTTTTACATAGTTTAACCCCTGCTTAACCGGGGCCGAAGACAGGCAGGGGCGGAGAAGCCCTGTCGTCATGTTTGGGTAATTCTTGGAGGTTTGGAGCCTCTGCAGAAAATGGGCGGCTGGGTTCGTAATGCAAAAAAGTATTTAAAAGATGCTTAAAAACTGGAGGGGGGGAGGGGATACTCGGATTGAAGTCTACAGTTTCTGTTCTTGCAGGAAAGATCACAGTCCTCTTCCATTATGTTAAAAGTAGTAGAGAACCCACAGTCTTCGTGAAAGATTTTTTTTTAAACACATACTGCCCTACGACTCAAAGTGTTTGGCAAAGCTTGCGCTCCTTCCTGTTAGGTTTTTCGAATATTAAACTGAATGTTACTCAAAGAAAACATACTTAGTGCTTTGGATGCGCTGCGAGCAGAAGCGGGATAAAACAATAACATAACGCCTCATTCTGTTAAATAAACCACTCAGATCAAACACTTTCATAAATTGAGTATTATTATCGTCTTTTTAGAATACCATCAAATATAATAAGTTTTTTTTTTTTCACCTTTATGTATGGAGAAACGCAGGTCTTTTTGCAACAATTTTGTATGCTAAATATCTAGATGGACACATTAAGCAGTTATTGAGTTTATAAGCCTTTGAAGATTTATTGTAGATTTATAATTATGGGTCTGTCTTTCAAAGTTCTGTCTTGGTACACCATGAAAGCAGAATTAACCTTAGGAATCGTCGGTAAAAACGTCCGGAGTGTCAGGGTGTTGATGATGACATTACTATTTGAGACGTGACAAGATGAAATCAGGCGCTCGTCAAACTGAGGCGATCGGAGAAATCACGTCTTTTTCAACAGTCAACGAATTTTTAGGGCATTTTTTTTTTCTTCACAGAGCATTTCTATATCAACGTAAAAATGCATTCCAAAGTTAAATTTGATGAAATACATTGAGTTAAAGCCCCAAAAGTGTAATTTAACTGCTTGGCCTAACAAGTATTAATACGGATTTACAAAAGTGATCGCCCATTTTCTCACTAAATTCGGCTACAGCAACAGGTCACTCCCATCATCTTTAATTGTCAATAGCTCGATTTCTATATAAAGCAAAACAAACATGTTTTCACACACAGAAATGGAAAAGAATAAGCTGAACTTTGGTATCAATAACTCCATATACTCAAAATTTGATGAGAGCTTGATTTCATTGTGAAGTATCTCATGTATTAACTGGTTCCCAAATAAATTTCATCCGATTGCTTTACCTGTCCATAATTATATTTGCTTTGGAATATCATGCCGTGGTTTCCTAAGGAAAGTTTATGGGCAGATAGAGAGCAATGGCAGACATGGGAGATTATCCGCCCCTTCCAAAAGATGAACTCTTGTAGAGGTGGGGGGGGGGTCATTTTGAACAGAATTTTACGTCCCTTTGCTAGACAAAAAGATGTGTTGAGCAAAGAGTTTAAAGAGGAAAATTTCCCTTTACTTCATGTCATTCGAAAGACATCGCCAAGAAAATTGATAAAATTATAGCAATTAGAAGAAAACATTGTCTTTACATCATAATTTTCTTTTGAAATTTTTCATGGTCTATGTTTCAAGAAATAGGCGCAAAGTGGTTTTCTTCTTTGCATTTCTTTTTCAATTCCTCTTTTGTTTGGTAAAGGGAAGTAATAGGACTGTGCACAACGATCTCCCTTTGATGGGGACAGAGGGATAACTGCAAGGGACAGTGTAAAATCTGTGAGTTAACTCGAAAATGGACAGTGTAAGCTTTGCAAGTGTCAGCCGTAACTCTACACGAGACAGTGTCAACTCTTTGCTTTGTCAAATCGACAAGGTCGATGCTAAGTCTAAAATTATAACAGTAGAGTTGCTCAAGAATTAGTAGTATCCGTTCGTGGTCAGCTCGGGGAATAATTAAAAGAGCAGAGTAACTCAGTTCTGTGTAGGTATTGAGTTAACAAATTATATCAATTTATGCCTTCAGAGGACGCAATAGTTATGAGTATCACTTTCTTGTATTGTGATATGTTTGACAGGAGGGGGAGGGATGGAGCAGTGAATTCTCCAGCAAAAGACATTTAACAAGCTCTGTTCACATCAACCTCTTTACGGTTAAAACCTGAGACAACTTAATTTTTCACGACCACATGTTAGTTGACGTAAGCATCGCATTTTTTTTTTTTTTTACAGAAATGTTCAGAAAGAAGAGGTCAAAAGCAACGCCTTTCTTCATCGACAACAATTATCTTGAGGTTTTCACATTTTTGGCCCCGGTCACTTAAAAATGGAAACAAAACGCATCCAGCGCCAAGATATGCTATTGATTTGGCTTTCCCAGCCACATTTCACGGTTCCTTTGGCCTTTTCATGAACAACAATAGACATCCCTTGCTCTGGCATTTTGTGTCATGCAAGGAAAGGATGATAAAGATAAGAAAGAAGACAAATGTCAGCCCGTGGCTGATTTTCCCTTGAGAACAATAGGAAAGACAAAAACCACTCAATGCTGATTTTCTCTAAAAGAAAAAAAAAAGAAAGAAAAGCAACCTCTTTACCAGATTTTTAAGAAACAAATTTCTTCAGCAAGCTGTGTTTTAGGGGGATATATTTCGATCATAGATATGACATAGAACTTCGTTACTTATCGGATAATACCTCATAAATGTCATGACGTAAGGAGAGAAAAAAAACCTGTTTCTACCTTTGTATCTCGTTATTATTATGAGGATTTATTTTCTCTAAACTAAAGCTCACTTTAAAGTACTTGTCTAACCTTCTTGTTTCATTGGCATATGTATTGTTTTACGTGCTAAAGATTGGACCAGAAAGATGAAACAGGTATAATTTTGAAGTTTTGAGGTTTGTTAGATTTGTAACGACTGCCTTTCTGAAAATGTCATTCTTACCAGTGATAGGACGATTTCTGCAAGCCTGCAGGGCTGACATCTTCATCTTCATCGTCACAAGACGTCAGGGACAGGGAAAAAAAAGCCCCAAAAAACAATAAGTTATCAGTTTGAAAAAAAAAAAAAAAGAGTTCAAATCGTAACAGGTTTCTTTTCCGTCTAGTCCTCTAGTCTGTTTGCTGCATGTTTTCCCCCCTGTTATGGGAGAGTGGCCTCGCCTTAGGAGCCAAACACACTGCAACTATTTCCGTTCCATGTCACGCTGGTCTCCAAAACAACAAACAAACAAACAAAAAACGCTATGAACACAAAAGAGCGTGAAAGGGCATCTGGAGCTGATCGGAGATCGCTGGTTTTGCACCTTTGTTCGTTCTTTCTTTCTTTCTTTCTTTCTTTCTTTCTTTTTTTTTTTCTTTCTTTCTTTCTCTCTTTCTTTTTTCTTTCTTTCTTTTCTTTCTTTCTTTCTTTCTTTCTTTCTTCTTTCTTTCATTCTTTCTTTCTTTCTCTCTTTCATTCTTTCATTCATTCTTTCTTTCTTTCTCTCTTTCATTCTTTCATTCATTCTTTCTTTCTTTTCCTTCTCTCTTTCTTGCTATCTTTCTTTCTTCCTTTCTATCTTTCTTTCTTTCTTTTGTTGTTCGTGTTTTGTTGTTGTTGTTGTTGTTTTGTTTAGTTTTGTTTTGTTTTATTTTGAGACTAGAAGGGTGTCATTCGATAATTCCGCTGAGCGAAGAAATGTTCATAATTCGAATTTAATCAACATTGAAAAGGATGTTGGTTTTTTTTTTTTTTCTTTAATTGCTGATGAATAGAAAGAAGGATGGATCACTTAGGTTGGTGAATAGATGAGATCAGTTCAATTTGAGTGAAGTAATGTTTTCGTATTTCATATTATCTTGTATTTCTTTTTCAGTTTTTCGGTAAGAAACGGGGTACTTCACTCTTTGTCTTTGGAATATACAAGTGAGGGCCTTGCCCAATACATGTACATAGGTGTGCACGTCTCTGACAAGTAGTTCACGATGGAAGCGTTTGTATGAGAATGTGTATCAAACGGCTCAGAGAGGATGTTGTTTTACAGGTTTCAAACCATAGACGAGACTACAAATTTCTCAGCTTATCTGTCTAACATGGTATCTGTTTGCCTGCCCTGTCTAATACTATGTATTATATCTATGTTTCTATTAATCAATTTTCTCTATCTACCAATCATTTGTCTGTGAATCCATCCATGAATCTATCATCTAACCATCGGTTTGTCCGCTCGGCTGTCCGTCTATCTATCTATCATCTATCTATGTATCTATCCATCCATCCATCCATCCATCCATTTATCCATCCATCCATCCATCCTGTCTATCTATCTATCTATCTATCTATCTATCTATCTATCTATCTATCTATCTATCTATCTATCTATCTATCTA
>JBCAUA010002214.1:0-44937 GCA_038406235.1 Peronia verruculata | reverse complement strand
TCACTACTCAATGTCGAAACCCGTCGAAACATGTGGAAACCCGTCAAAACCTGATGGAACCTGTTGAAACGTGTCAAAACCTGACGAAATCATAAATTTTATTTTCATAATTTTATGCTTTTTTTTTTTTTTTTTGCATGCACTATAATCTTCACAAAAAACTTTTTGTAGTGCTATAATTGGTTGTTCGCAAATATGAAACTGAAATTACCGCATGCTGCATGGTTCCACATTTTACACCAGATGTTACTAGGTTAGGTTACCTATCAGCATTCTCTTAAATTTTGTCCTTGTAATTGTTATTTTATTTCTTCTGTTTTGACAGGCATAAAAATATAATACTGAAATGATTTACAGTGTTTTTTGTTTTTTTTTGGTCAGGTTTCATTAGATTTCGACGGGTTTCATCATGTTTTGACGGGTTTCGACATTAAGCAGTAGTGATATGGGGTATATTTTGTAAACCCACATGGTGTCAGTTGTGTGTGTTACATATTATGGAACCATCCATTTTTAATTCAGTTTCCAAATTGCTTCTTAATATATCAAATTACCAAAAGTCTCTTTTTACTCAAGGTATGTGCAAAAAGCTTTTTCCGTGATGTACAGTTCTATGACACCAGTGATAACACAGAATCTGTTTTATTTTCGTGTCAGTTTCTACTTTTCATGAGTTATCATCTTTTTTTTTTCATATTATATAAAAGACATGCCAAGTATATAAAATGATTGGTTTGGAACCACTGTGACTGATATTTAATTAGTCTCACATGCCATTCAAATGAGAATTGTGTGGTTACAGAGATAAATATTGACCATCTTCTGCTGTAGGTTCTAGTTTCCACAATACATGCCCTTCAGACTTTGTTTTTCTCCATTTTACAAAAATCTTTTTGGCCTAGAGGAAAGATAGTCAGTAGGGCCGAAAGCAAGTCTGCCTCAGGTCCAAACGACATACATACCTGCTGTACAAGACATGTCCCAATGTGCTCGAGATATTGCACAGGGAGTCCACACTGGACAAAAGGAAAGATCAGTGATCAGCAGAATAAGGTTGAAGGTGTCTATATACCAAAGGAGAAGAGCTCAGAGGAGATAGGTCATTTCTGCCTATAGAATCTCTCTGCTGAATGTGGAAGGCAAAAAGTTCTTCTCAGTAATAGCAAATCGGCTGACTCTATACTTAATAGAGAATGGCTACATAGACACATCAGTCCAGAAAGGAGGAATCCCTGAGGTACCTGAGCATGATCTGCGAGGCTATCCACAGAGTAAAGACAAGGAAGCAAGAACTGCATGTCATATGGTTAGACCTTGCTAATGCATACTGATCAGTTCTTCACTAGCTTCTATTGCTGGCAGTGGACCTGCACCTTGTCCCAGACCACACTACAAGACTTTTGAAGGAGTACTTTGAATCCTTTAGGATGAGGTTTGTGACAAGAAAATACAGCACCAACTGGATTCAGTTAAAGACAGGAATTTGCCACGGCTGTACAGTCTCCCTGATTCTCTTCGTGTTGCCATGCAAGTACCGCTGAAGGCCAGTGAGCAATTTTCCAAGGGATCAGATTTGAGAGAGGGCTGTCTAATGTTACCACTAAAAGCATTCAGTCTCATCCCAGAAGAGGCAAGGCAGATGCTCCAGAGACTGCATGATTTGGCGTCCTGGTGCAGAATGGCATTCAAACCCAAAAATTCCAGAAGCCTCTCTCTCAGAAACAGGAAGACAAATGACACAGTGCAATTTCAGGTAGGTGACCAAGTAATACCAGCAGTTGCAGAGTTACCTGTGAAAAGTCTCGGTCAGTGGTATGACATTTCTTTAAAGAACACAAAGCCAAGGGATGAAATGTGGACTCAGCTGACAGTTGGCCTGAGGAATATCAACAAGAATGGACTCCCAGTTCATATGGATCCCAACACTTTTAGTCTACGAGATCCCCGTCTCGAGGATAGAGGGAATTGAGGCAAAGACAAATCACTACACAAGAAAGTGGCTAGGGCTCCCACCATGCTTAACCGATGTCATACTTACCTGTAAGCGAATGAAGTTATTGCTACCACCCAGATCTTTGAGTGAAGAACACAAAACAAGGAAAGCCTGCCTTCACCTGATGCTCAAGGGCTCTCAAGATGATACTGTGAGGAATATTAAACCTGAACTGTATGAGACAAACTTGGAGGGGCAGCGCAAGTACAAGATGGCTAAGTGCCAAGATCTCCTGACAGACTTCCGTAGAGCTGGAATGAAGGCAAACATATGGGCAGTAGAAGTGGAAGCAAGGGGCTACGTTGGATCAACAGTATATTTCCTACTGAAGAAGCTCATGGCTGGAATATGAGAAGTGCCCTGCGTGAGCTAGCAACAGTAGCACAGAACTCTTCCTGTTGGATTTGGTGTAAAAAGAACAGTGTGACCCCCACATCACTTGATGCCAGACAGTTGATTTAAATAGAATAAGTTATGCCATAAAAACAGTGGCAAATGTAGCATAAATGTTAGAATACTGTACCGAAAACTGGAGTTAATAATTAACCAGGACAAACAGGGGCATTCGTATTGCGGCCCCCTGGCACTGGTTAACATCCCACCTAGAGTCCGTGAGGGAACAAAAAGTGGGTGATGGACATCAGGAGTCATGACTCCAATGTGACATCTAGAAGATGTCAGGAAGTTAAAGGCTGAAACATCTAATAAAAGAGTCCACTCTTTCTCTGAAGACCGTCACCTGTCTTGCTCCACCGAGGAGTTTTCCTCCCACATCAGACTAATAATCCTTAGGTTTTGGTATGTTTTAAATCTGTACAATTACCTTAATGTTTGTATTAGAGTAGAAATGAAATACTTTCCTCTTATGTCAGTTGTTTAGATCTGTACATTTTAAGCCTTTGTGTGATGCACCTGACTAGTTTGGCATGTTTGACACCAAGAGAACATTCAATTTTATGAAATTGCAAAGTAAAATGCTGCATTATGAAAACTGTTTTCAAATTTTTAGAGAATCAAAAGATTTTTCTCAAACCTGTATGGCATGGCATTCCATTGGTCTCTCTTTTTCACAGTAGGGCTCTAAGTTGCACAGTGATTGTTTGACATGAAATTATAGCAACCCAAAAAATTATTTACATGTTTATTTTATAAAAACATAATATCCCTCTTACTTGTTCTATTTTTTAAGTACTCCTAAGGTGTTAAAATGCTGAATTTATGTATCAGATAAAGTATTTATTATTATTACTATCAGCATAAAGGAAATAGTTGTCAGCAAGTCTTGTTTTTGACATGATGAGTCATTTGCATGATGATGAACTGTCAGATTTTATATCCATACTATGATTAAACTAATCTTTCTTTATTCAGTGGGCAGTGAGTCTGTGCCAGTCATTCCTACCCGCTCAGCACGTAGTGTGCTTACGGACTGTCATTCCAAAATTGCCATTAGGGTCTTTTAGAAACTCAGTTTTCATTCAGAGCACCAGTAAATTGCAAAATGAGTGCTCTAAAACTTTCATAACATCCAATTCTCTTTTCAAGTAAAAGTTTATGCATTGGTTTGATCCGATCTTCATGGAATTTTTGTGCTGTTTTTTTCAACTACCTCAAAATTGATCATTTATATGGCAAGTGACCGACTGTAATTTTTATTTTTAAATGATTCTTAAAAATATACACAATGTTACACGCTTCTATCACAATTAATGTCATAATACTACCTCAGGTGAATTTTACTGGTTTAGAGTACTTATGGTGTGATTTCACATCATCTTGTCCACCTGAAAGAAACTCACAGTGCAGTAAAATGGGGACAGGGGTGGAGAGAATGGTAGACAAAGGAATGGAAGTGATGGTTGATGTATGACTGCATAATCAGGCCATGTTGTTGACTAACCCATAACCATTTCTTTGTTTAACAACAAGTGGGGCAGCACCTGTCATGGCTTTGTGGATAAGGAAAAGTAAGTTTAGCCTCCTGGCTGGTCAGCTGTTTTGTTTCTTCAGTCGGTCTATAAACACTTGAATCACTTGTGTGATTATTCATGGATAGCATGGCAGTATTATGTTTTCAGCATTGATACTATTATGTGAAAACTCAGACGGCGTTTAAGCACTAGGCAGTATTGATGTAATTATATGCTTAAAAAGATCAAGAATTGCCATATCTGATTATAACACACACAGGGAAGAAGGCTGTATATATTCACACAGATAAATCTTTTACTAATGGTAACGATCAGCTAATCATAATAGTGAAGACAGTCTGTGGTCAGACGGGTTGTATAAGTTTTCAGTTCGCCTAAGAACCCATTCACCTGAGAGCCTGTTTTTTTTTTGTCTCCCAACGACCGGGTTCTGAGGCGGAGACCACTGTACAAAAAATTTTTCAAACTCATGACAAAATGCCTTTAATCAAGTCTAAAGCATTGGTGATGTCATAACTATATTATTGTAGATACATATTGTTATGATTTTGATTGACAGGTTGTTTTTGTTTTTAATTTTCAAATTTTTATTTTCTTTTCATTTTCAGATTGGTTGGTTGTTCTGATAGGATACTCATTGTTACCTCAGACTGATGCAGATGGGTGATGCATCACTGATCAAGTTCCCCATTGTTGTTTTTAAAAAGCTCAACATGCTTGAAATTTGAGCTTGCAAATGTTTTGTCCTTTGTGTGTTCTCATGTTTATCCAACCCAATGTTATGATTGAAAATTTTAAGGCTGTAACGATTAGTCCAAAGTGATTTACTCCTGATGATTTGTATAGCATAAGGAAGATATGGATCTTATATTGCATAATGTTCTCATTTCAGTGTTCATCAGATCACATTTGCAGTGTGAGAGGTTTGAGGATAAGAGGAATGTCATGGAACCACAGACAAAATATGAAGTGCTGCTTAATTTGAATTCAAACATCACCAACTGTTCAACGTATGAGAAGCAGAAAGGATTTTATTGTCATTACAGTCTTCAGTATACTGATGAATTTGCCTTCGCTGGAATGAAGCTCTGTGTAGACATACAGTCCATCCCGAAATCTATGACAAACACCCAGCTTTGGGTCACCATTTTTACCGCAAGGGAGACATTGAAAGTGAGTGTTTTCATATCTTGAGCTACTTGTATTTTAGAATTTTATTGTGGGCTTTATATTAATTTGTATCAAAGTGAACTAGATTTTACATCTGTAGTAACATACCAACATTTGCTTAACTTAAAACCTACATTATTATAAGGGTTTTCTTTTGAAAATGCAGATTTTATGATTGCCAGCATGGTCATCCCTTTAATTTGAGGTCTTCGGCAATGAATTATTTACATTATGGATGAAAATGTATTGTTTATTTTTTTCAAAGGTCTCAGAAATGCATGACTGGGTGAATGCCAAAAAAATTTATATTGTATCAGTAATTATGAAAAACAAATCGTTTTTGATTATAATCATGAAATTCAAGACATATCAAAATACTTTTTATGACGAGATAAAGTTGTCATCTAGTTTGCAGATGGGAGCTGTACTTTATGGCACTTTAGTGTGACACTGGAATATGTCATCGAATGTGACAATTTTCAGAATATGCTCAGTTTCATTATTTTTTTTTCTCTTTTTTAATCTTTGGTTTCAGGAAGTGTACAAAACAACTCTGGTTAATTATCCCGCTTCACCAATCATATGTTCTTCAAAATCTGAAAAGTACATTAGCTCAGCGATCTCTGTACGTGATAGCGTTGACATGTGTCCTGAAATATTAGGATCAATGCTGAACCAAAACATCTCACTTGGTACCTTCATGGCAGTACCAACTGTTCCCATATGTGAGTATAATTGGTGACAATGATGATTAACATTGCAGCTTCTATGAATGTCCCACGAAAGTCAAACATGGAGTTTTCAGAGTTATTTTCAAGTATAAAGAAACCATCTTCCTAAAGGATACATACATACATTCAGTCTTGAAATTCTTTGTGTGAAAACGCTAATGCTTTCTCACTGAACAAGAGGAGAAGTGAGGTGGGGGAGGCTTCAATATTGTGACAGATTTCTTGTGAAGAGTATACTGTCTTGAGCAGTGTTTGCATACAGCTATATCAATAATATGAAAATGAAATGGATGGTTAATGTACTGGCAAATTCTAATTAGTCATGAGTTACATAACATGCTTTAAAAAATATGCATGATGTGCATGTAGACAGGTATTTTCATGAACAAAAATTTGTCAGTGAATTTTGCTGTTCTTGATCCCACATGTTGATCAAATTGGCATTTGTTTCTCTGCAGATTCACTGACCCTAGAGAGGTGTTCTGGAAATGAGTATCCATCACCGATAGAAACAGAATACATTATAAAGGTATCACCTCATGAGAATGTACCACCATTTGAACCCCCATGCCAAGCTCAGTTTCCAGTACCATTTGCCAATGAAATATCGAAAACCTGCCTTCAGCTTCTGTATGCAGATGCAGATATGAATTGTGATGCTTCGGTTGTCATTAAGGATCAAGATGATTATCTCCACATGATGGATATTCCAAACAGGGCTGTGGTTACCAGGACACAACTGCCAAGATGCAGAGAATATTCTGTTGCCAGTGAAAAGCAACCTGCTGATCTTTTAATTAAGAGGGGAGGGAAAGTTTGCAAAGGAGGATTTGTCTTCAAAGTCACCTATAAGTTTGCGAAGGCTGGTGGCAGTGCAGGAACTAAAGGTAGGAAATTATATTTTCACCCATCACCATTATTTTACTCAGTATAAAAGATACAAACTGAAAGTTGGTTGCTTTATTGTTGCAGATCATCAAAAAGGACATGCTTTAATTGTCAAATTTGATTCAGGAATTGATGAGCTAGGAATGGCCTGTACTTACACAGGGCAGTCTCATTTGAAATGCTTCAGATTATAATATCTGTATACGGCAATAGACAAAGTTTTGACCTTTGTTCTGTCTTTATGTGCTTTTAAAATGTACATGTACTCATGCAATTCGTTTGACAGGATGGAATGGAATCCACATGAACTGAAGTTATTCTTTATTTATTCGTTTGATCATTCTTTATTATTTGGTCCATCTTTATTTTTGGATAATTCTGTATTATTTTTCTTTACTCATCCTCTATTTTTTCTTGTGCCCGTTCTTGATTTCTTGTGATCATTCTTGATTTTTTTTTTCCTTTGGTCATTCTTTAAGGGGGTGTAGGTCCTGAAAATAAGGTTTTGGGACATAAATATGAAAAATGGGGCTTTGCTATTTTTACACACTTTGAACTCTTCTCATGCAAGAAAAAACAGCAGATGCGGCCAGAAACATGTTTTATGCCCCAAAACAGCACCAACACGGCACCACTAAATGACTGTACAGAAAGATAATGAAAATTCTGTTACAAATTTTTCGATATGTATAATTTCTTATCCTTTTTCCCCTACAACTTTTTTATTTCTCAACCAATTGCCTTCAAATTTGGAATAGACATCCTCCATAGCATGTGTTTTAATAAAATCCATCACTCTCTCTGAATTTCATTTCTGTTTTTTTTTTTTTAGAGAAAATTGGATATTTGGAAGAAAATTGAAAAAAATTTACGTCCGTCAATATACAAATTTTTAAAAAGTTATAAAAAATATTCTATGGCATTTGTCTTTTACATAAGGTTATATTATTCATGTGCAAAATTTCATACTCTTCCATTCTATACTCTAGGGGCCTTAGGCTTTTGAAAATAGATAATTTTCAAAACATAAAATCTAATATGGCAGCTCTGTCATAGCAACCGGATGCAAAACAAACATTTTTTCCACACTTTTCCTCTACTTTGGACATGCTGAATCCAAATTTGAAGCGTAAAAAATCCCTAGTTCAAGCATTCGAAAAATCACTCTTAGGACCCCCCCCCCCTTAATTTTCTTTGGTAATCCTTTGTGATCTCCTTTGATCATCTGTATTAATAATTATTATGTATTTTCTTTGATAATTTTTTACAACATGTTATTTGTTACTCCCTGTGATAATTTATTATTGCTCCCTCTGGTCATTCTTTACAATTTCTTTTTGTCATCCAGTATAATTCCCCTTGGTTTCTATACTACATTTTTTATTTGAGGGGAAATTATGACCAGATTACATTTTTGTTGCCAGGAGACCCTTCAGACAAGATGAGGCATTTGTACATGGCTGTGTTTATTTCCCTCATCTCTGTCTGTCTGCTGATCCTGGGCTTGACTTGTGTCTGCTGTCTACGTATGAGATCAAAGAGACGTCTTAGAAGGTCCCAGCAGAGACAAAGAGGGGAAAGAGGTAAGCAGATGACACTGGTCTTTTTTCTATCCAAAACATTTATAAGTTAGTTTATAACTATGACTCACAGCCCCATCACAGAGGAATAGCTGGAATTGTCGCTCATACAGATGTTTCTTGAACAAACATGTTTAGTTAACGTATAAATTATTCTAGATACACAGGCTACTCCCATATCCTCCTTCCCAAAGAGTCCATCCCTGGGCCTCTCTGGTAGGGCTGTCATCAGGCTGTCCTAGTATATGAGCTGTCAAGCCCATCTCTTGGTGCTAGTGCACGTTGTGAATTTCAGTCCTCTGAGATGCTTGGCCACTTAGTTGCTGAAATCAGATTGCTAACAATACTGCAAAATATTTGGTCTTTTAAATTAAAACTCCTTGTTAGTTACCTGATCTTTCTCCTTGTTCTGTTCATAATTGTCTTGCACCCAGGGCAAATGAGTCGCAAGTCGCGCCAGGTGAGTTCAAGTCACAGTTGTTTTTTTTTACCGTTTTCCTTTATTTTCCGACTATGATACCAAAATATTTCTTTTTTTTTTTTTTTCCAGATTATAAAAAGGTTAAATTGACATTTTATGAAAAATAAAATTTAGTGTCTTAGTTGGAAAGTAGTTAAAGATGATCAAAAACAGCCATATGTCTTCATTGCCCGAGGCAACTTCTGACTCATTTGCCCTGGTCGCAAGACAATAATCGTGATCACAATAGTTTTCTGTACAGCAGTGACCTATGCTGTAATAATGAGCCCTTTTTTAAGTCATTTAGGCTATTTCCCTGTACCATGTGCTACAGGTATAGTGCAAACATTGCAAAAAGAGGAAAAAATCAGTCTTCCTATGTTTACTTGCAACATGGTGAATCTTTTTAGAATTTGTCATTGTTCATGTTCCAAACCGAGATAATTTCCACCAGGCGTTTTGAAAGAGATATATGAGATACAACATGTTCCAAATAACAAAAGAAAAGGTTTTTTTTTGTTTATTTTTCCTTTAATAAAACGTTTTTGTTATAGGCTTTACCCCTTCTACTTGGCAGAGAGCAGTAATTTGGGGTTGACAGTGAAAGTGCCTCATTGCTCATAGTGCAGCGTATTCCCACAATGCAAATAGAGAAATCAAGTGCCTCCCATGTATATTTACAATGTAAAACAACAGGAATGTTCACCAGAAACATGTGAGCAGTGATAAATACAGATCAAGTCTATTTCTGGTTCTTTTTGTACCTTTATATTGGTTACTTTCTTGAGCTCTTCATTGTCAATTTTTCCTGGGCACTTTCTTCTAAAATCCTTTTAACCCTTGTTTTGCCAAAATGGTTTCAGGCAATGAATATATAAAAGTACTTAACTTCTTACCCTTTCAGCTGTTAAAGTTGAGTAAAAACAAAGGGTATATCGTATCCATAATCTTTGTTGTAAATGGATTTCTCATCAAAATTTCATGTATATAAGAGAAATCCTAGAGTTGTTACTAGAACAAATGAAATTCTCGGCAAGTAAAGTTTTAGGTAGCAGTAGACTATGGATAGGAATTTCCTGCAGTAATCTTCATAATAACCCTGGTTTGTGAACCGTGCAGCAATAGAGATCTCATTTGCAGAGTTCAGTTGTTTGTACTTCGAGGAGATGGAAATTTTATATATTCATTTTCTGTTGTCCTTCAACCAGGTGAAGTTACTGGATGTCAGATTTTCATGCATAATTTGTTGATGTCACATTTAGTTTGTACTTAGAGGAGAAAGAAATTTGGTATGTTCATTTTCTATTGTCCTAACAACCAGGTGAAATTACTGATTGTCAGATTTTTCATACATGAATTTATTGGTATCAGAAGTAGTCTGTACTTAGAGGAGAAGGAAATTTGGCGTGTTAATTTTCTGTCGTCCTGCAGCCAAGTGAAATTACCGATTGTCAGATTTTTGGTACATAAATTTATTGGTATCAGAAGAAAGGGAAATGAGTTTCTTTTACTTTATGAAAGTAAAAAAAAAAAAAAGAGCCACAGCTTTCATATCATCCACAGCACAGTTGTTATCAATCTACATTCATCTGTGAGAGATGTTTTTGCCTGCCTGTAATGTGAACATGCCTTGCATAATTCTGTATTGTATCTTATTGACTGAATGGAATTTTTTTTCGGAGACAGAGAAATTTCATCTTTATCTTATTAGTCGTAGGAAAACTCCTTGGGTGGAGTGAGGCAGGTGATGGTCTTCAGAGGAAGAGTGGGTTCGTTCATTAGATGTTTCGGCCTTTATCTTCTTGACATTTTCTAGAACACCGGGTTCACGACTCCTGATGTCCGTCACCCACCTTTTTTTTTTTCCCTCAGGGACGCCTGGTGGGATTTGAACCAGCAGTGTTGTTTGGTTTTCGGTCCAGTACTCTAACCCCTATGCCACTGTTTTCATGGCGTAACTTATACTGTTTAAATCTACTGTCTGGCATTATGTGGTGTAGTGGCCACAGCTATATAACAGAATACTCACAATCAAAAGTTATTTTAATGTCCCCATGTTTATCAAAATCATATTTTGTGACAGAAGCCCTTCTTCAAATGAGACTTATTTTTCACTTGGTCCAGTAAACACTATAGACGTTGAACAAGCATAAGGAAGAAAAAAAAAAAAATCACTTTATGTCTTGCCATTCGAAAGATTGTTCACAAAAACAAAACAAAAAATATGAAAATTATTACAATAAGAAGAAAATAGTTTTCTCATGTATGTATCATGAATTTTCAGAAAATTTCATGATGCAGTTTCAAACAAAGAGATCAAAGTGATTTTCTTTTCCCTCATTGTTCTGTTCTTCAATACCCCATGGATCTGGCAAAGGGGGGTAACAGGATTGGTCAAAACAATCTCACATTAGACTTGAGAATTGCCCTGGATTCTGAAGTGTAGTAATACAAATTTCATGTTAGAATTGAAGCAGATAAAGACATTTGATGATATACTGCAGCTTATAAATATTCATTTTGTATCAGAATTGTCCTCAATTTTGTATATTCGCCAGTTTCCAGTGCAAACCAGGGCTACGATGCCTCTTTCTCAGAACCTACAGCCCCACCCATATCGTGGAGTTCAAGTAATCCAGGACAGATATATGGCCTGCCTTCTTATGAGGAAATCTGCAGTCAAACGCAGCAAGATGGCAACAACACAGGCGAAAATAAAGATGAGAAACCACCATTATATGAAGAACTCTACCCATCAACATCATAGAAACTTGTCAAAAATTTTATTCATGCGGAATCTTGTCCAGAAACAACCTCCAGTTCAGTTTTGTTGAATTTTGTCAAGACACCTCCAATCTGCTCATAAGGAATTTTGTCGAGGAATCTCCAATATAGGTCTAGCTATGTACAATTTCATCGAGAAACCATGAAACTACTTAGTCAGAATTTTTTTTAAGGAATCTCAACAATCTGTTTACATAGATACTTAACAAGAAACCTGATAATCAGCCCTTGACCTGCTAGAAAATTTGACTCAATAACATTTTGAGAAATCACACTAGGCTTTTCCATCTAGCATCTGCAAATTTTGTACAGAGAAAGACAACATGTTGGAAGATGTACGGGTGCTTGGCTTTTATACAGTTGAAGAGATGAGACAAAAACAAGATAAAGTCACATTTAACTAAAGACAGAGCAGTGCCTAGCCATTGAAGGTACAGAAAAATGGATGTCCATTTGCCATGCCATTCTCGTGGTTAAAGGCTGAGGGAAAATTTACTTTGAAGATGGGCCCTACCAAAACACAAACTCCACTTCTCCTCCTTTTTCTTATGGTATGTGTGTATATGTGTACATACATGAACCTTTTTCTCAAAACGAATGAGATGTCCTTTGATCTCAGTTTTGTAAATGAGACATTTCGAGAGCCAAAAATGCTCAGATGTCTAAAGGAATATTCACAAGCTGATTGTGTTTATGTTCTGCACATGGCTGGCAGTTTATTCCATGAACGATGATGAGCATTCAGACATGTCCATACAAAACAAATACATGTGACTGACCTCGAAATACTTCACTTTGGTACAAGTTATTATGGCAGCTAAAAACAGCCCAAGTGTGAAGAAACACTAGATATTGAAACTGTCACATATTGTGATGATAAGCCGCTTTTTTTTCTTTTTTTTTTTTTTTTTGTTAAAGGCGAAAAAAAAAAAAATTGGAAGAAAACAAATAAGCATGTATAAATCCTGTTAGAAACAGAATCATCACACAACCTGCCATTTGTCTCGCAGCCAGTCAAAATGAGACGTATGTCAGTTTTTCACCATATGGGATTTTTGGTATCATGTGAAAGTTTATTTCATACCCTCTGAGATGGTGAAAAAAGTTTTGAGCTAGCTTTATTCTAGCCGAAGATATTGCAGTTTAAAAAGACAAGCGGGGACTCCCAAGCAACGACCAAAATTCAAAGAAAATTGAGTTTAAATCAACATTCTAACGCATAAATCTACATACTTTCCTCCCATTAAAACCCGATTTTAATGAGGAAATATTTATAAATCAAGGGTAAGACCGATGCTATCATGTTCACAGATGAATGCACTTTCGATTTCTGCAATAAAAAAAAAAATTTGATGTCTGATCCCCCTCATCACATTCAAAGCCCGATTTTTCAGTTCCAGCCCAGCGACTTACATCTCATTTCGACTGGCCGCGAGACATTTGTTCTTTCAAATGAAGAAGAGAACTTTTTTTCATAGCTGCTTGTTTGGTATGATATCCAAAGACAAATTGGGGTTTGTTAATAGGGTGGACCATCATCATAACTTTATTTACTATAAAGATTTCCAGTTTTTATAGTTTCTTTTTCTCTCTCCCCCCCTTTTCATCCTGTTACTGGAGATCCAGTTGGTGTTATGTAGAAATTGCCTTTTGTAACTTTCCTTAAATCACTTTTATCATATTTATATTAATATTTGTCAACTGGACAGACAATTTCATTTATCCTAATTCAGATTATCATACGATATATTGATCAAATTTTTAGAATAGTTTGTTAAATTGAAATTTACTTTTATTCAAATTATAATTGAACTTAGAGGTTCAAGTATTAGAAAAGTATTTGTCTGAGTGTGTGTATTGTTTTTTTTTCCGAATTTACTGATCATATCACAAGAGTTTTTGAATTTTTTAATCAGCTCATTAGTACTTTCATGTTTGTTTAAATTCGATAATTAGGGCGATTATTTTTAAAGCTTTAAGTTTGCTCGTTAGGACAATTTATTATCAGTCTTTCCTATCATATATTAGGGAAAATTTGACTTTATGCAAGAATTAGTTGTCAAATTGAATGCAGAGAGTAAGGTTTTCTTTGATATCTTCAAAAATTGACCACAACAGTCTACAAATAAGCGAGGTTTTATTTACAGATAATAATAATATTATGAATAGCAGAGGTCAGGGACGTGAAATTTCTACTTCAGATTTTGTAATTGTTACTGATCTCTTTACTTGCAGCTAACTTCTATTTGTTTACCTAACTGGCCAGTGTATATAAAGAATTGATTTTTTACAAATTTAAATGCAGATGCACGCATATATTGTAAGCAAACAATAGTGACTGAACAAATATTTCAACCTTTTTTGGTGAAACGGGCATTTCAGAATAGTGATAGATCATATATGATTGATATACAGAGAAGTCCACTTTAGATAAACTCGCATGTGAAGTCCACTTTAGATAAACTCGCATAAGAAAAAATCTCGGTTAAAATAAACTTTCTTCCTGGTCCCAATTTTTTCCTTCTTTTCCATTACCAATGAACGGCTGGTGAAAATAAACGCCAACAATACAATCTCCGCTTAAAATAAACTCTTCCTATCGGCCCACAAGCGTAAACCAGTATATATATGCAACTCATACCCTCACTAAAAGCCAAAGTTGAGCCCACATGCACTGCCTGCCGTCTTGATGATGTAAAAGGGCCATGTGTGCGGAAAGGGTTTGGGTAGGGGGAGGGGAGCGTAGGCTGGGAAGGGCGATGCTCGCTATCACTCAGAACAATGCCGTGTCTGCATGCGAGGCCCACGATAATTAGCGTAACCTCCCTTTCCATCACCTGTCATGCACACATCAGCACACAGTTGGTGTCGCCTCTCCCTTCCCAGTGCCAAACAAGTGATATATGGTAGCCTACCTTACTTACTGTACAAACAAATATGTACGTGCAGTAGTTTCCTACGCTTCACACATGGCCATCAAACTGGTATCAACATAACATGTTTAGCATTAGATTCCAAAATGAAAGTGAGTTTTGTTTTTGTGGTGAGGGTCATGGAGACAAGTTTATAAGAACAGGGGAGGCCACTGTGTATATTAATTATTATCCACCTCTTATTCTTATGTGATAGTTTTTGCTCTTGAAAATGGTTAAGATAAACCTTGCTTAAAATAAACTTGCTGACTCAGTCCCAAGAGGTTTATCTTTAGCAGACTCCACTGTCTATTGAACATGCATGACTTTTTGGTGAAAAATATATTTATGTATATTATTATATCATGTATTTTGATCTTGTCAACAAACATGTAAAACAATACATGTAATTACTCACAAGTTGCTTGCGTTGTCCTGCAATATATATTCCTGTTGGGTTTCATATCTCTGTGGGTTCCGGGGGCACTACTGAAAATGGCGATTTCAACAGTCCCACCCTCTCTGCAAATCTATATTTTGGGCCAGAGTCGTGGCAAAGCTGACTCTTATTCAAACTTTGATGTTATCTACACACTTCTTCTTCGGTCTTGTCATTCGTTTTACTGCACCCTGGAGTTTTGTACATATATAGATATGAGACACAACACAATGAAATCAGGCGCTCGTCAAACTGAGATGACCAGAGAAACCACGTGTTAACATTAAACAGATTTTGAACATATTTTTTTTTTCTTCTCAAAACCCTTCAACATCTATCTAACAGTGCATATCTTAGTTAATTTTGCTGAAATAGATTGAGTAAAGGCCCCAAAATTGCAGTTTAGGGGCATGGACTAACAAAGATTTTTAAGAATTTACAAAAGTGATCACCTATTTTCTCTCTAAATTGAGCTGCAGCAACAGGTCATCCCCATCATCTTTAATCACCAATAGCTCAATTTCTGCTTAAAATAGGACTCAAATTTTTTCAGACACAGAAAGGAAAATGGATAAGCTTAACTTTGGTACCAATAACTCCATATGCTCAAAATTTGACGAGAGCCTGATTTCAATATGTCACATCACATATACATATATTTCCTTGTTAAAACAGAACAGTGAAATTTTTTAGTCAAAGAAGATTGTAGTATGAGAAGTTACAAAACGACTCTTTCTTAGGCAGTTGATAAAACAATTGGTGACAGGACCTGTGGGATTTGGGATTTGATAATTTCAAAAAGCATGTATTTTGCCATATTGTCATTGCAGGAATTGAAGCAGCTAGCTCAAAACTGCAGTGTTTTATTTTTCCGGAATTAAGAGTGACATCACATAACATATCCTATAAATAACTTCAGACAAACTGACTTGTCTACATAGTTGTTACAACTGGAATTAGCCAAATAGAGATTTCAGATAACCGACTCACACTTGCTTGTGCTGTTAGCTGTCATCTGGCTAAGCTGAGTCAAGACCAATCATTTAATTACTTCATTGACTGAGTCATTTCGATGTTCATAAATTTAGCCATTAAATAGCATCAGAAGTTTGCTTTTTTGACAGGCAGCCTAACTATTTATGATATCAAATATCAGTCATGGTACATGTAATTGTTAAAAATAAATTCTGAATGTACAATGGGAAACATTTTTAGTGCCACTATCAATTGCTGGGCTCCAGAATACATGTAATAACTTTACTCAGCTTTTTCACTTACCTTTAAATTTACAGAAACCAAGTTAATGATTTAGAATTCTACAGTGACAACGTAATATTTTTACTTCAATATTCCCTTTCATTCTTTACACTTAAATGGATCCTTTACACGAGTAACTGGTGGTCTTGTTATTCCATCGATAACTCGTTTTTCTGTTGTTTTTATTGCATCAAACAGTTTGATGTATGTTACGCATGACACAAGAAATACATATACTTTCCGTGTTTTATCCTCTCGTTATGCATATCTAAATCTGCATTCCAAATGATCTTGTGATTCATATATTATTATCATTATATAGATCTTTGCTGATTTTTACATTCATGTATTCTTAAGTGACACCATTATAGGCTCATTTCCAGTGTTACACCCTGTGAAAAAGAACTTTGCCAATAAATATAATGAAATGCAGAAATGATTTCTAATGTGATTTATAGATTTGTTAATATTCTCTGTTACTTTGAAAACTCTGAAGTAGAGAATTTTATGGAGGAGCAGATATATTATATTTATCTTACTCATCTTTATCTTACCCTGCTATATTTATGTGGCTCATACCCTTTGAGAGAGACAGGCCTCAGAGTGCTGAGAATTGCTTTTATAACACATTTTTTTCATAAGAAAAATTATATGATACAAAATGTCACAGCGAATCCACAGTAGACTATGTCAGTTTTAGCTGTTTTATGAAATTCGACAAAAACTGCTTTGTGGAGAGTGAAAAAAATGATTTGGGCAAAAGCACTTAGAAATTTGCTTAAATGAAGGAAACAAACCAAAAAAAAACAAACAAACAAACAATTCAATTACTGTTACATCGAGTTGTTTGTGTAGTGTTAATTATGCCCAGCGTCATAACTTGGGACCTCAAAAAGAAAAAAAAAAAAAAAGACTTGAGCAAGAGGTTGTGCAATGATCAAGGTGAGCTGTGATAAAACAAACCATTTTGGTGTAATTCACCTTGAATATGGTAGCAGATATTGGCAGAGACTCTGCTCTCTACATGATACTTTGTTGCTTTTCCATATGTGGCAAGATTTTGAACACAAGCAAGAGTGATTCTGCTGTCTGTAAATAACCAGCACATGACTGCATATACATGTATATATCTATATCCTGGAGAGAGGAACAACTTTAAAGAAATGTCAGTTGATAAGTCTGTATAGTTTGAACATGTTTTAAATTTCACTGCATGGCTCTGCTAAACGAACCCGCAAATGTCAGTAAATTTCATGTGTTCAAAACTGTGTGAATAAACTGTGAACCTCTGCAACTCTTCTACCTTTAGTAAAATAGCCACTCTTTTCTGTAGATAGAATGTAAGCATTGAAGATGAGCACAATGGAGTTGTAATTTTAACAAATTTTTGTACTTTTTTTTTGTATACAATTACTGTGTAATTTTCTCTTTCTCTGTTTTCTTTTTTTTTTCTTTTCTAACTCAGTGATCAGCAACAAAAAATCTATGCATGCTGTTGTCTATTGTTACAATATAGTTGTATCTATTTTCATGTTGGCCTGTTAAAACTTTATAGCTTTTGACCTATATGTGACATTCAGTGTTGTGACATGTCAGTCCCAAGCTTCGGTACAAAATTAATTTTTCAGTGGCACCTGTTTGTGCCATAGCTCGTCATTCCATTATTACATATTAATGTCATTACCATGGTGTTACATGTTTTATGTCTTTGTCAGAACCGACCACTTTTCCTTGTACTGATTTCATTTATTGCTCTTTATCGAAATGGCCAGCCTCATTTCATGACGCAAGTAAAATATTGCTTTTCAAATCACTGTCAGATTAGATCTAGCCTTTCAAATTTATTCTCTGAGCACTGAATGTGTAAAGAATTTTTGCAAGTGATTTTAACTTTAATTTCTTAAGTGGTATAATAGAAGGGGAGTTCAAATCAATCAAAATTATTTAGAATATGAAACATTTGTTGTCACTCGAACTTGTAGGAAAACAAATCACGAAAACAAATCTGGTAGAGTGACAAGGATAAAAGCAATTTTCTTCAAGTTTATTTATTAATTCAGTGGTCAGCTTTTGTTATACATATATTTTGGTGAATGAAAGTGGAGAGGGTTATGACAAAGATAAATTGAAAAGTATTTTTATCAAGGAGAATAGCATTTCAATGTGATGGCAACTTTTGAACTATTTATTATGCAGTTTGCAGACTCCTCCTCTTCACTTTTGTCTTTTAATCCATTCGTAGCCATTCAATACTATTTGCTTTCCTAGATCTGAATTGTCACAAAGCTATTTACCTTCTTGTATTTATTTCATTTTTTTTTTATTCATGTTGTTAATCTCTTTGATACATATCATTGTTGCTTTCAGTGACATATTTAATGGTTGTGTTTTCTAACTTGAACATTCCATCTTGTCAATATTTATGTAAATAGCAAAAGTCTCTTACTGTTGGCAAGTCTTATATAATCGGAATTTGTATTCAAGATATGTCTTGCCAAATTCAAGATTTGTTTCACTCAAGTTATTGTGTAATTTTCTCATGATTTTCCAGTTAAAAAGATATAATTATGATGACTTTCTAAGAGGAATAATTTTTTATAAGACCTTTCCAGCACAGCATGTTTGAAACTAGGCAAGTTGTTAGATTTTTTATATACATTTTGGCCTATAACCATATGCAGAAACAATGAAAAGAAAAACATGCTGGCAAAAGCTCCACATGTTAGCCTCAGAGAAAAAAAAAAGATCTTTATTATCTTTTATATGATAAATATCTGTCTTTACTTTATCTGCAAGAATGTTGTGACAGTACTGTGAGGCAATGATATATTGTTTTTCACATTGTTTCAGAAAGACATCATTGCTTTATTCTATCTCTTTGTTCTTCAAAATTGAACTTCTGCCTTTGATTTGCAATATGTTTCTAACTTATATACTGTGTAAATGAATCCAATGTTTTTGTAATAAATGCCCATATAGATGGGTATAAATAAATATCAGTTTCATTTCTTGGCAGTGTTTGTGTTCATTATTTACAGGCTTATGATCCACATATGTTGGATTTACAGCACTCATACATGTATTTTCAACAAATGTTCGTTGCCACATTTTATGGCTACTGTTTGTTTTGTGGAGTTGTCTCTCTCTTTACTTCTTCCATTGTACATCTGTTACCTTCTCTCAGCCACTGTTTGTGGACGTATGTCACTGTGTGTTTTCCAATGTGATGTGCATAATGTATTGTTGCCGTACAAGGGCAATCAACATCACTAATACATGTATACATGTACATGTATTTTCATCTAACGGGTTCCTATTTTCAGCAGTAATATAGCCTTCAAACAAAGGATTTAACAAAAAATGCATTAAGACAAATATAGTCTACTTATGAACTAGAAATCTTTAAAAAGTTTGTGTTCAATTGTTCTGGCTAAGGCAGGCAACCCATTTTAAGAACAGAAACTGTAACACTGAATATGTTTGAATAAAAAAAAAAATTAATTTATATTTAGACATTGAAGAAGGCATACTTACAAACTATAAGTGGGAACAAGAGAAAAAAAAAACTACTGTTGTGTATGGTATAAGTCTGAATCATTAATGTCTGTATATCAAACAAAAAAAGTTGAATATTCCTTATCACCCTTTGGGAACTATATCACTAACTGGCAGAAGGCCTTAGCCACGGAATGAGAGTGGGGAGAAGGAGAGGATTGTAGGGGCAAAACAAATGACTTAGTATCTTTCATCAATCATATCTTCTGCTTTGACATTTGTTTGGTGAGAGGTTGGTTTGTTCACTCATCAATACTTCATTCTTCCACTATTTATTCTGTCATCCTTGCCTCGCCCATCTAGACAGTATCCTGCTTGATAGCTTTCACTTCCTGATGACCTTGTGATATGACTGTATCATCGTAGCTTTCTTGCTTTAAAAAAATGACAGTGAACAGAAGGTTGTTTTGGGTCTAAAATGGGTGCCCTGATCATGTTTTTGTTGTTGTTGTTGTTGTTTTTTAGCTAAATATTCCATTTTGTCAATACATAATATTCATCAGTATGGTCAGTTTCATGCAATCAGAAATTGTATTCAAGATTTCTTGTGCCAAATTCCAGGTAGTATTTCATTTGATTTTTGTATAATTTTCTAATGATTTTTTTCAGGTTGAAAAACAAACCAACAAACAAACGTAAATCGCAATGCTGAAAAGGAACCATTTTCTTTGACAAATTTGACAAAGCAACAGTAAGACCTTTCCTATTAAATTAGACAAGTCACTGGACATTTATTGCATTTTTTTTAACTTACATTCACACTCTTCCTTTGTGGCTTGGGTTTTGAAGAATATGCCTGGATTATCTTTTCCAAGCCAACAGTGAGGGTCCATACTATACCTCACAATAGTCTCAAAAATATATAAAGTTAACCAAAAAATATAAAAAAAATTACGCAGAAGAGAAAGCAGAATTTTTCCCTGTTTAATTTCTTATAATTTGAAAATGACGGAAGGCGAAATTGCCTTAAATGCTTGTGTATGGGAATGAAAGATGAAAGGAACCAGGACATCCAAGCACTAGACAAGGACCATAAATGTTTGGTCTGAAGTTATTCTAAGCCCTCAAAACATTCAGGAAAGTATCGCCATCATTTAGTTTGAGCATCGATACTTTGATTACTATGAGGAAAGTTATTTATAGCCAAAAAAATGCAGTGTGCTTTTAAGTTAGCAGACAAAAAAAATAAACAAACAACAGAGTTTCGAAAAGGGCACTACCTTCTTTTAGCGGTCCCGGTCTTGTTTCTTGAGCGCTCCCGGAACAAATGGAACATATCGATACTTCGATTGTTATACTTGGTTATTTAAGACTATAAGAATGTATTCCGTAAGATTACTTTTATAGATTAGTTCGATTATTTTTTTCATATCAAATCTCAGGTCTACTGTTCTCATTTTGTGCATTTCCAAATCACTGTAATTCATCAATGAATCAATGCATTTAGCCTGCTACAAAGGTAGACCTACCAACTACAGTGCTGAGCATAAGATCTGCACTGTTAATCGGCATATCGCTTTTTAGCCTAATGGTCCCTACGATTCGATACTACTAAAAAGCAGTAGTGCCTTGAAAAGATGTGGAAATGATTGGGTACTGGAGGAAGTAATAAAAGACGCAAACAAATGTTACGAGATACTACATTATGTGAAATCTTCCCAGAAAGCAAACCTAGTTTTAGTTTTCATACTATTCATAGAAAGATAGGCCCTATTTTATATGGAAATACGAAGTAGAGATCTAGATCGGTCCATCTTTAGGACTCGTAATATTCATCTACAGTAGCTGGTGAGTAGACTCGTCTTTAGCAGTCTTTAGACTGCTCTTATGTCATTTAGATATATGCGTGAATTTTATAATACAATATAATTTCATAGACTTGAGGCTCATGGAGAATACAGATTCGTGTAATAAAAGTCAGTGCAGGGCATCAAAACGTCGTGAGTTGGGACCTGTTTGAAGGCTTCTATTCCAATTTCACTGATAACATCATTATCACTAAATCTTCAAAATCAGAGTATGGAGGAAATACTTTCATAATTGTTCTTTTAGTTGACTAAAAATTCAAGTGTGTGTTCATTGCATTTATCTGATTTGTTCTCATCAGCCGTTTTCATTGCATCTTTAGTTCTAAATCTAAATTAAAATTTAAATTGTTGAAAGTAAGACATTTTATGTGGTTGTAGACTTGTAGTGAGATTTCAAACTAATGTGCTAGTAGGCCTACTGCGTGATTTCAAAGGAAGAGCATTACTGTATTATCAGTCTGCTTTAACTTCATTTCATTTTCAGCCTCTCTACGTAGGAGGAAAGGCCTTCCCATTGATTCCATTTAGTGGACATCTACAAAGAACCAGCTTGAAACTGAGCTAGTAGTATTGAGGCCAGTCAAAATGAGCTGTTTCAGAGGTCAGATGAATGAGTATACAAGCATTTCCATAGACAGATTTGATGGAAGAAATCTTCTATGCACTGCATACTTCCTGTCACACTGCCACAAAGGTTTGGACAGATGGAGAATTTAATTGCATGTTTGGTCGCTTTTCTTTGTTTTTCATGTTTACTTGAGTCTATATCATTAGCAGTCAGCTACACCTTTAAAAGTAAAATTAATTTTTACAAAAACAGAGTAACAGGATGAGAATTTCCTTTTTTTAACATATTGTGACTGACACATATCTTTGAGAAATGAACGTCAATTTTTTTTTTTCTCAGTCATAGAATTTACAACACAGTAGGCCTATTTTTATGGCTTTAATAAGGTCCTTAACATTTGATCAGTCCTTAAGTGTGCTCTATAGACTCATCACTCATAATTTTTTTTAACAGATAATCTCCCTTCCTCACAGTCTTTCGCTCTCAGTCTATAGTTTTCTGTTATAGTACTTATGGCCTGTTCTGAGTTCATTGAATTTTATGATGCCGAAGGCCTGTGGTTGTGGGATCATTTTAGATTTAGCATGTATGTAATTCAGCAAAATTCATTTTCAAAATTTGGATGGGTTGGCCTCATAATGCTGACTTCACATAAGTAGATTTCATTGTTTTATGGTTTCACAGTTTAACTCTTTTTTAATTTGTCATTTATCTCTTTATTTTGCAGATCATATGGTTGGACTGAGTAACCCAGCTTTCTTGGAATGTTTACAATCAAGGTTTGTAGTCTTGTAAATAAAATGTTCCTCTAACACTCTTACAATGTCAATACTTTTCATTTCATCTCGATCCAGCGGTCATTTGAACTTTAGCTCTTCAACCTGAGGCTATGGAATAGTAGATGGATGTCTTCTTCAGCTGTTGAGGGGTTGAGTACAGGGTGTTCCCAGGATCAGGTTGGGGAGGGAGATATTCTTTCCAAATACTTTTAAAGTATTTATTATAATAGAGAGTATCTCTTTATCAGTGATTAAAACTGCTATCCTGACTTTGTCTTGAATTTGTATTACCCATTAGGGTGAGACTCGGAACAAGAATTCAAATAGCCTTGCTCTTCAAAAGTTACGTAGCTCATTTGTCAAGTTTTCAAAAGATTATCCTCAATAATGATTTTTTGTTTTCTTCTTTTAGGGATGACGTTTTCCTCTACTGCTCAGAAATCACACGTTTACTGCTTCTGGCTGATGAGGAGTACAAGCAACTGGATGATTATATTGTGAGTGTACCTTGGAATAGTCAAGAGTCTATTTGTAATCACAACATTATTGCAATCCATTCAAACTAATTAGTGATTACAGTGCAATCCAGATAGCTCAATCTGGAAGGTGAAAAGAAAATTTGGTTGGGCTAATCAGCTGTTGAGCTAGGAAAAGCTATGAAGATGCATTGTGTTTGAAGAAATTAGTCTGTTATTTTGCTGTTATGCCCTGTGGTTTTGTAAGCATTTTCAGATAGAAAATGATCTCAATGAAGTCATGGTTGAGGCATTTTGCCTTTGTGTGTCGAATAAAAGTTCTGCAAAATCAAACATGGCAGCTATTCTGTGGATAATAAAATTGTAATAGATTTGACTTGTAGAACTACCGTTTGAGAACAACCAAAATATGGGGAATTCTTTACTCGCTAAAGAAATCTAATTCTAGGTCAAGTGTCCCTGGCACTTTTTTTTTTTTGTTGTTTTTGTTTGTTTAAACTTCCATGTCCCATTCAAGTGGTTGTTTTTGCATTAGATTCGCAGTTTGCTCTTATGAACATGAGTTTCGTTTTAGGACAGGATCATTAAGCTTTCATGATGCATATAAGTAAACTGACAATGAACGAGAGTTGGGCCAACTTGACTCCTCTGTCAGTCACCTATGAATGAATCCATTGTTAATTTACCTGAAATAGTTCTACACCCATCCTACTGCATCCACCTTCTCCCAGTCATTATGTGATATCTCACCCCCTCTCCGCCTAGTTCCCCTCTCCCCTCTCGCCTGCATCATTCTAGATCTGGTATATATATTTTGCTACGAGTCACAGTCAAGGCATCCAATATCATGTTTATATGGACAATTTTGTACAAATTAGATCAAGCTAAGCCTGTGATGCCCTCACAGGTGGTTGAGGTGGCCAGGTTTTTTCAGCAAAGAGAAAGAAGTGGTCACAACCAAAAATTTAGATTAGTTCAGCTACTTGGGTCAATTTAAATGGAGTGCACTGCACCTTGCTAGATTGTTTGTTTTTATGTTGTTTCTGGGTTGTTTTTTTTTTCCAGTACAAAATATTGCAAATTTTGTTCTACTTTATCAGAGAATTCATTCTTGTCCTCTGTCTCGCTTTCCCCCCTCTCTTCTTCTTGGCGTATAAATGTATCTTACTGTATAGGCGTAACTGTGCTGTCATTAAACCCCAACACAAACAAACAAAGGAGTGAATGCAGTTGCTGCACTGGATAAGGACCTCAAAAACTTGTTTATTCCAAGAACTAGTCATTCAAATCTTTTGCGAAATCCCACAATAAGAAAAAAAAAAGTCAAGAAAAATCAAGAATCATAACATAATCAACTAATATAATCATAACATAAATCAACTCATAACCATTTCTATTGTATCCTCACTCATGAGGCAAGCAGATGTGTGTAGCTCATTATAGGAAAGAATGAGAAATAGTTCATATTCGACTAAGCACAGATCTGGAAATCCCCGGCAGAGTGTTTGTACCCCCTACTGAAAATAAACACCACGAATTCCCACAACACTAGTGCTGAACGCAAAACTTCGGGAAAAACGTGATGCTGGAAGTACGTCACACTTTTTCTTACATCATTAAATCATTAACACTACAACTATTATTTGGAGGCCATCTAAGTCTAAAAGGCTCACAGTGAAGAGTTACAAACTTCTCAAAGCATTTTTGCTCTTATTTAACTTTGCAGCGTGTCTTAGAAGTGGGAATGGCACATCCTGTTTTAATTCCTGGCAACACACTGTACAGGGTAAATATTGATCACTACCATTAAGTGTGATAATATTTAACATGTGATTATCCTCCTTAAAAGTCTCACATCTTTGAGTTGTGTATCTATATTTGTATTTATAAAATTAAATAAGATTGAGAGATATAAGATTTAGCAATTGCAGATCTATGCTCAGCCTCATTGATTCTCCAAATCTATATTTGAACAAAAATTAATTTCTCCAGTTACTTAATCTCTCTTTGCTTTTTTCAGATTTATGCTTTTCAACCTGTGTTCTAATTCTTTTTATTCTTAATTTTATGAACATTAGATATTTCGTTAGATATGACTGATATAGTTAGACAGTAAAATAAGAGACAATTCGTCTGTTATGAAAGCTTTAATAGTCAAAGCAATAACCAGTTTGAATTTTTTTTCTTCCTAAATATATTATCATGTTTTTTTACTTTGATTTACTCTCAGGAGAGTTACAATGTGAGTGTGACCCTGATCCCAGCAGGACATTGCCCTGGTTCAGTCATGTATGTCATGTACTATACAGTTTTTATTTCTTCCATTGGTTCTTTCTATGCCTATCAGATTACAGCAGATTTTGTGGAGTCTGCCTTTTTTGTTATCCTGATGCTATTTGGGACATTTGTGTATGCATGTATATGAATATATGTTACATGTACAACATTTGTCTCATTAATTGCGAAGGGAATTTTCTTTTGATAATGAATAAAGCTCTTGCTTATTTTACCTCATAATTAATTATTTCATGTTGTGACTTATGGGAAAAGATTATCAGATGGATAGGACCGTGATGTCATTAAAATGTTTAGTAAAAATGATAGAAGTGCTATTATGATAAAATATTCCTCTTTACTGTATTATACTTCGCAACTATTTTGGTCACTGCAGAGGGTCAGTTTTTTCTTTTATTTTTCAGGTTTTTATTTGAAGGCGCTGAGGGTATCTGCCTTTACACTGGAGATTTTAGATGGGAAATGAACCAGGCATCAAAAATGGCTGCATTCAAAGATGACAACAGGTTTATTGAGTTTTTATTGAAATTTGACAATGAAGTGAATGTGATGTCACATTTTTCATGTGATGCTTCTTAGATAAATGGTTCTCTGATGTTGTCATGAAAAAGAATTATCACTCTCAGTGAATGAAATAAATATTTTAAATTATCACATTTAATGTCATGTCCAATGTGAATTGTGCATGAATTTACCCATAAATTCAGGTATGAATGAGATTTATGTGTTTTTGTCACTTTTACAGGGTTAAAGACATCAAAAGCCTCTATGTTGACACTACATTTTGTGTGCCCGGAGCTTATCACATCCCCACTCGGAATGAATGTGTGGAGGCTGCAGTTACCCTGGTGTCAGATTGGCTTCGTCACTCTCCACTGCACATTGTCTATGTATCTTGTCCAGCAAGATATGGCCATGAACATTTCCTCATGGAATTGGCTATTCGAATGGATACAAAGGTAACATTTGGCTCAACATTTTTATGATATTTTTGTCTGCATGTAATGTGAATAGTGTTTTACATAATTTTATATATTGTATGTCATCAACTGTGCATAGAATTTCCTTTTTGAGGACATTCAAATTTATCTCATCTCTTCTAATCTTATCTTATCTGTCACAGGACTGGATGAAATGAATTGGATATCAAAGGAGGCTTTACAGAGAGAATCGGATTTTATAAACTACAGAGCCACTAAGAATATTAATGCCTCAGCATGGAAAAGTCACTGCTGAATGATTTTATTATTATTATTTTTTTTTTTTCAATAATAGAGTACCCTAAGTTCCCTGAGCCACTGAGACATATGACAGTACATACTTATAAAAAATTTGACATCATGATCATATCATTTGGTCATATGACATGATAATCATTCAGTTAATGACATTAGTGGAAGTTGCAATATGTTAATTACATATGACTAAATTCACAACCATGATTTCCACATTTATAGCCATAACAATCTGTTGAAATTAAGTGGATGCTGTCTGTTCATTGAAAACAAAACTTTTCTTCAGCAAAAGGATTTCAATATAAACTAAGTCTTTGTCTCAAGCACGAACGTGTGACTGTCCTCAAAATTAAAATAAGTTGGGTGGAAATTTGGGAAAAGGATTGACATGATGAAAATGACAAGTTTGTTAGTCAGATACATATGAATGCATTTATATATATTGTCAAGAGTTGATGTGGGTGTTAAGACTAAGTTTGGCTCAGTTATGGTGTTCCTTGATTTTTTACAATTTTTTAAAGTTGAGAAATACTGGAAGCTATTTTTCAGGAAGCTGTTTTCAAAAAGTTCTTATTATCTAATAGCTGTTCACAATCTGGCTTCCCCAGTAGGCTGACACATTTATGTTGTATATAAATGACCCACGGTTTATGCATTTAAAGAAATGAATATCATTTGTGGTTTAAGATTAATGCAATGAAAAAGTTGTGAATGCATTTATACATTTCTTTGGACTTATGTTAATATTAAATAATACAATAAAAGATAGACATAATGTTTTTGATTATCAATGGAACATGGGCCAAATTAAAATAAATGTATTTCTCTTTAGATCCATGTTCCCACATGGAAGACTGAGATCTACGAACAGATTTCTGAGCTACATGGTGTGTTCACTTCTAACCCTAAGGAAGCACGCATTCATGCCTGCTCAATGAAGGTGAGTACGACTGTGTCTCAAGAAGTCGTTAACATCATGGTCTGGACAGACCTGCAATAATATTTCTTCATTGTCTTTTTCGTTCATCAAGGAATACTTTTTGAAGCTAGATTTTTTATTTTAAACACGATTTAGCACATAAATTGACATTAATTTAGTAATTCGGCATCCTCAGTAACACTTACCTTGAGACTGAAAAATAATGATTAAAAAATATAGCACATTCTCAAAAAATTGAAATTTTGATCCAAGAACCAAATTGCTGTCCCATCTTCTTAAAGATGAAGAAGTGACTACATGTTTTCTTTTCAGTCGTGAGATAAGAAATTGCATTCACTTTTATTCTCCAAAGGCTTTTTATCCAGATACGAATGTCACAAGGTTGAAGTTAATCGTTTTTCATATGACGTAATTTTTTGAATAATGAATAATGCACAGCTTTTTTGTATTGTAAAGGAAATCTGAAATGATGTCTTATTTAATGATAATTTTCCCTTCCATATATTGACGTCATCTTCTTCAGTTCTGTTCCTCTATCCTCAGGCAAGACAAGTGGCTTGCTTGTCCAGGAGAAGGGAAAAGCTTCACGTTTTGAGCATCAGACCATCAACTATGTGGTTCACATCAGAGAAAACAAAAGCAAAGCCTGAAGATCTGATAGCGACACCAGCCTCAGTTCGAGGGATGCACCGTGTTTGTTACTCTATGCACTCTTCCTACAGGTACATTACATTGCTGATTTCTCACCTCTTGAAAACTGAACTCACTTAATATTTCTTGTTTAACCCATTGAACCCTACAGCCCAGTACACCTGGCAGATTTTCCGGTGTCAAATTCCCCACAGCCCGGTAGACCAGTCTGACACACTTATGCAAGTCCAACGCATCCACTATAGTTAAAAATAGATCTAATAAGTCGCATTTGGGCAAAGACATTTGGGACTACAATGATTACAAATGTCTTTCCCCATGATTGCATTCGAGGCTTGTGTTTACAAAAGATATTGAACATGAAATGAGAAATATGCGTTGGCGGCCCAGAGGGCCAGGGATAGGGTTTTTTTCAGGCACTGCTGACCAGGGTTCAGAGGGTTAATACATCCTTGTATAATAGGTAGACAGTAGTACTCATGCAAGCTACAGAATACCGTGCTACATCTTTGTGGTATACAACCGAATGGATGTTGTAAAATACATGACCATATAATTGCCTTTTGAACATTCTGTGGACCTAATGTTTTATGTGAATTTTCCAGGGAATTGTATTGTAATATAAAACATGTGAAGTAAAAAATACTTTTTTTTTTTTTTATCACTTTCAGCTTTTAGAATTATTAAATAAGCACATGAGTGTGTGTGTTGGGTCGGGGTTAAACAGCACATCGGCACAATAACGGCTATGTTGTGCCTAACACAGGCACATTTACATGGTAATAATGAGTTATAAAAGGATATGAGAATGTGTATATAAATTTGGGTTTTCAAAAAATTGTGTAACTAAACTAAAAGGTCAATGTAAGCATTTTTGCGGCATTTCATGGGAAAACAAGCATATGACTGGTAGATCTAGTGATAGGGAGAATTAACATTTTATATTTCAATATGATACCCTGGTAAAGATAACAAAAATGTCTTTGTATATTGCAGTGAAATCAGAGATCTTGTAAGTTACTTACAACCAGAGAAGGCATTGCCTAATGTGCTTCCTGCATCAGATGAAAGCATGACTGCTGTGAGTAGCCAGTTATTGGGGCAGTTTTCCTCGTGTTTCATGTATATTAGATAGACGCATTTCAAGATAAAGAGTGTCTGTATGTATGTGTGTATCCTTATACGTGTATGCACATGTGAGCCTGATGTTTTTCTTTATAATGTCCGTGAGTAATATATAATGATATATAATAATATCTTACCCACAATTTCTTTGAAAATACATTATTCTGGAAGGTAGTATTATGGAAACACTGAGACTGAGAGTATCAAAAAATATATTCAGCTTTTAAGTAATGATTTTTTTTGATTTTTTTTAAGCAATAGGGATGGTCATCAGTCTTCCTGCATTTTCATCAGCAACTTTACTTTTCCACTTTACAGAGCCAAGTCAGGCTAAATAGTTTCCTAAGGTTTCCATCAATAACTTTACTTTTCCAGTTGACAGGTCGATAGGCTAAATAGTTTCTTAAGTTTTCCATCAGCAACTTTATTTTTCCACTTGACAGGTCCAAACAAGGCCAGATAGTTTCCTAAGTTTTTCATCAGCAACTTTACTTTTCCGCTTCACAGAGCCAAGTCAGGCTAAATAGTTTATAAAGTTTTCCATCAACAACTTTATTTTTCCACTTGACAGGTCCAAGCAAGGCTAGATAGTTTCTTAAATTTTCCTCACAAACTGAGACTGAAATCTGCCATACCTGACACAGCAGCACAGCCTCTAGGAACTCTGAAGAAATTACGACCGGCTCAGATCAGCATTCAGCCACAGCCTGGTGAGATGCTTAAGTCAATGTGATGGAGTAGTAACACTTTAATAACATAGCAAATACAAATAGTGACAAATATATCGCCTGTGCATTTTTTTTTAGAATTCTGTTTCACAGAATGAAACCAGAATAAAGGTGAATAGACATGGCAAATATTCAAGCTTTAAACAATCTGTAGATGATATAGTGCTTCACTTTTACTGACAGCAGGATACCTGTCATCAGGCTTTAGCAATTCCTCTTGAGATGATCTTTTTTCTGAAGTTACCTGTCATATGATAATAATGTAAATGTATCTACTTATTATATCTTATAGATTCACTTATATGTGTCTGTTTGTTCCTTGATATTATGTCATGCAATTCACAAACTACAAGCAAAATTTCATCTCAGAGATAAATAGACTTTAGTTTAGCCTAATTGGTCTTATCTTATTCCTTCATTTCTGCAGGCACAGCCAACTCAGATGAGCTTGTATTCAGTAGTCAGGACAGTTCTCCAAGCAAAACAAGCCTGTGTGATAGTGGCATTTCCAAACTCTTCACTGTCAATCAGCCATCATCTACATACACCGTCCCAGGTAAAACAGACAACGGTGACCATGCTCAGTCCTTTCCCAAAGGAGAATTGACACCTGATGCACCTTCCGGTTGTTCATCCTTAAACTCTCACTCATCTTACAGTGGCTCACAGGAGAAGAATGGAGAGATAAATTTATTCTCAGATGAGGATGAAGTGGATGATAATGAAAAGACAGGAGATAAACTTGCAGGAATAGTGAAGACCAATGATCAAGAATCTGAGTCACAGGAGGAAGAAGAATCATTTCGTCTCTATATAAGTGGAAGCTCGGAAGTTTCTGATGATGAGGATGAGAATGAATGTGATATGGTAAACCTACATACCAGTACAAAAGTTGTAGCAGACAATGATGCAGGTATGTCAAAGAGCACAGAAAGCGAAAATGCTCTTTTTCTTGCTAATAATGATTCTTCCACAAACAATCTTCAAGATAGGATACATTCTAGTATGGAAACAAAACATAATAATACATCTCAAAAAGATCAGGAACAGCAACCAGCTCATAAACCCACAGACTTAAAATTGGACAGACTCCAAGAACAGATGAGGCAGTGTGATGAAGCAGTGAAATCAGAGATCCGGGAATCTGAGAATTCTGCAGATCTTGTGAATGAAAGGAAAGTGTATGTTGAAACTAGCAACTCTTTGCCTTGCTCACAGAAAGACTTGACAGTCAAAAGCACTGAGCTTGATCAGAATGATGATGGTGATGATGAAGATGACATAATCCCTAGTTCTCAAGGTACACCAGTTAAAGTTTTCAAATTGTCACAAAGAGGCAAACATAGTGAAGCAACTTTAAACCAGCAACTACATACCAAGGAGCAGGTCAGCACCACAGAAGAGGAGGTTCCTGTGTTATCCTTGTCAGATGATTCAGAGAGCACTCAGAGTTATGAGTCTCAAGTCTTCTGGTGCACAAACCAGAGGCAGACAACTCCTCAGAGTATAGCGGATAATGATGATGGTTCAGTCAGGAAATCAACAACCAGTGGGAACAAGAAACATTTGTGTGTCGAGATTCAAAGTGAATTCGTAGACAAAAGCATTGGTAACACACTCAAAATTTCACAGCAAGCCGTCAGCAGTAAAAATTCAAACAGCCAGCAGGGAGCATCATCCCCATCATCAGTAACATCAGACCTTGAAATAGAGATTTTAGATGACTGTGTGCAAAGCAGGCAACTCTCCTTGAAAAGGAAGTACAAAACAGATGCTGGGTCCTCTAGTGTTTCTGCAAAAACAGTGCCCAGCATCAATATCGGGAGCAACAAACAGTACAGCACGTCCCGAAATATAGAAGATGGCCTGAGTGATGTGAAGAAGAAATCAGACAAAGTTATTAAAACAAAGATTGACAGAAATTCAGGCTTTATTGTAACTAATACTGATGATATGTTAGCAACTAATCAAACAAAAAGAATGAAAATGTTAAGAGAATCAGATTTGGTGGATTTGACAGGGGATGAAGAGGATGCTGTTATTGATTTAACTCTGGACAGTTCATCATCATTGTGATATCAATAAGCAGGACAATTTCTGGAGACTGGGAAGGCTGTGTTATTAACTGTAGTCAGTTCATCAGCATTGTGATAATGTGATATCAATAAGCAGGTAGATTTCTGGAGATTAACCCGTTCAGTGCTTTCAGCTAGGAGTGCCCTGTGCCAGGGAATTTTTCTCTACCTCGCCCACAATCAGATTGGTTGCGCCTAACTCTCTATAACTTCCATAACATGTACAGTGTCCTGCAAACTTTGCCTAACTATTTGCTAAATATGTTCCTGTACCCCCTAAATTCTATTTTTACATTTGTTGATACATATTTACGTGTGGAAAAAAAAAAAGAACCCCAAGTGAGTAAGTGTATTGATACGTGTTTCCGTTAGCCTTTCCGGTTCCAGGTTCTGGGCCAAGCACCGAAGGGGTTAAGAGGGCTGGGTTATTAACTGTAGTCAGTTCATCATCTCTGTTATATGTGACTTATCATGACAGGTTGGTCCACAAGGTGCACCAGGCGGTTTCGAGTAAATTGGACAGAAAGGCCAATTGAAGATTCAAATGGTTGATTTTTGGATTTTTGCACCCTTTTCTTTAAGCATCACTGTGAAATCTAAAATTATCAAATCATGGAATTACATTAAATAACTAGGTAAAAACTCACTTTTAAAAATAAAGGGTCCATTGCTAAGAGATTTAATGGAAAACTTTGGAGGGGAATTTCTTAGAATTTTGATTTCTTTTGACAACTGTGTGAAGAAAGTTTAAAATGCTCATAACTCTGTCAAATAATGTCATTGAAAAATGAAACTAGTGTCAAAGGATAGCTGACAGATCACTCTTTGACACTGTATCAATAACTCAGTTTTCCCAAAATGTACATTGTGGATCAAACCGTCATTATGCATCACATATCAGTAGGGCAATCGACTTTTAAACATGACTCTTACTGACATACATATGAACATTTCAAGATATCCATATTTCTACATATTGTTCAGTGATAGCAAAATATCGTCATAAATTTTTGACAATTGTACAATGTGTAGTCACACAACAACACGTCAATTTGATATCTTCCATTAATCAGGAAACAGAACAGTCATATTTATTTAGAATAACAGAAACAGAATTTATCTGTTAAGTATAGTGTTGATGCATTCAATCACCCAAGTTCTTTCAGTTTAGCATGTCGAATTCTAAGTAGAGGTATGTTTTTGAATGTAATATGCTTGTTCCTATGTACAATTCACTTTGGCTTATTTATTTGAAGTCAGTGATGGCTCTTTGTTGTGATTAAAATTTTTCATCAATTTGTATGTACTTTACTTTAGCAAGTGTTGTACCAAACATTAAAATACCTAGAAATATCTATGTGTAGACATCAAAACAAAACAATTCCCAAATACATGTACATGTCCTGTGCCATTCTGTAACACTAAACAGTTTCTAAAATATAATTCCATTTTGAAGTAGCTGAGATATCAGTTTGACCAAGAAACATTTTTTAAATTGTGGTGGTTTCAGAACTGATTTTTTTTTTATGTTAGACATGTAGTTATATTAACTTACATCACGTCATATTCACACATTTTAATATTTATATACCCTAGAGATAAAGGGAAACATTCCAAATGTAATAATATATATATATGTATTACTATTAGGTCTACTACTACCAGTTCTTTCTATGTATTGTTAGCACATCATAAGTTATTTTCAGATTTGTTTTGAAATTACAGTAGATATTTTAATTTAAAAGCTGATTGTTTGAATCTATATCTGACACTAGATCTAAAAAGTAGACAGATATGGTGTCATAAAATTGTGCAGTACTGTGGCTTGGACACATCATATTTATTAAATTTCCCCTTATATTCCTGTGATTTGGTTAAGTAAGATTACTTAAAGCAAGAATTTTGAGATAATACTGGTAAGAATATGCATAATAAACAGTGACAATGTTGGGTGAATGTTGGGAAACTGACTGATATTTTGTAATAACCAAGTATTGTAAATAAACATTATACACTGTATTTATACTGCGAACTTTAACTGAAAGGATGCATGGCAACAAATGAGTTGGGAATTGTTATAAAGGGAACTAGAAATACATGTATGTTTTTACAATATGAAAATGGAAAAAATAAAAATGAATTTAAAAAATGTTACACCTGCCATTTGTTTGTTTAGTGCTTTGCAATGTATGCATGTATATTTGGGATGCGTGTATGCATACAGAAGAAGGGCATGCATGTGTGCCTGTGGAAGTATGGGGCTAGGTGCTAAGACTAGTTAAATAAGTAGGCTATATATCTAATTAACAGAACAGTTTCACTGCTACAAAAACACTGTGATTAGTATGATGGATGTCCTTTCAACTGATGTTTATATGTTATCTCCATATAAACTGGTCTAGTCACTATAGCAGAATTTTTAGTGTTATATTGACCACCTCACACAAATTCACAGAAAACAGGTGGTAGTGGAACTTGTGCTCATCATGGTGTTACACTTTTTGACCTATGGTTTACACATGGTGGCTCTTTTATAACTCCACACAAAGAGACAAAGGAACTCACATTTTCCTCCACTCTAGGCTGTTTTGGCCACAAATTGCTATGGGGCTTTTTTCCACAACAGAGTGCTGTGCTCTGCTTGATCCTTTATCATTCGTGAAAGACTAGAGCAGAAATAACCACAACTCTTTCCTTGTTCTTTTCAGCATGCGTTTTTGGCTTGTCATATCAGGATATCAGGCTACAGGATTCCTTTTGTGTTTGTATATTTATCTAGTCAGTTCATTCTCATATTTCCCACCGTGTTACTCTGCCCTACCTCCCTCATTTGTTCTTTGAGAGTGACTGGGCAAATACATGTACATGTATACACATGTAGAGTGGTTATGTTTAAAACCCATGGTCTACCTCTACAAGTCCCTCCTATATCCACAGCCAGCCCATCCACCAGACAGGCAACCATGATACTGTACATGTATTTACTGAATTCTTGTCATCGCTCATATGAGTATTATGAGGGTGTCTGGAAAAACCAATTTCATTTGCTAATTACATGTGTTGCACATTATTTTTAAAGGTACATGTATTAAATGTTTTGAAATATGCCATGCATTTTCACTTACACATGTATAGATGTAATGCAAGACTTCATACTGTACATACGTGTAACATTCATACATAAGCACATCTATCACACAACATTCATACGGTACTTCAAAGACCAACACAAAGTCATGATAACTGCAGGATTTTCTTTTTTTTTATGCCCACAAGTGTTTACATGATAAAATCATTAATTGGATTGTGAAACTGGACAAGTCATACAGGATGATAACAATCATTATAAATATAATGTGTATATGTACATCTGGCACTGATTCAGGACTGACATTGGGAGTGAAAAATCAAATTCAACACACATTAATGACTCAATGATATTTTTAATCAATGGCAGGCCTTGGTAAGTCTGAGTTAATTTTCTGTTGACATGGTACCAGTATGGTAATCCATGGACTTTGACTCAAACTCCTGAAATTTTACACGAACATATTTTAATTATTGCACCTGAATGCATAATTTTTCAAATATTTCTCCTTATTAATAGTATTCGTTGACTCTGAATCCAACTCCTGAAAAATTTACACAACTAACAGGGTTTATTTGAAAACTGACTCATAATACATGTGAACATATATGTAATTTCTCCATTGGCAGCAAAATTCTCTCAGCTTATGCCCAGCACTGTCAAATGACCTTGCTTCTTTACAAATCCATGACATAATGAAATGACAACTGGAAATGTCATATCTTTGAAAAAGTTAGATCAGACAATCCACAGGCCTAACTGAGAAAGGCAACTACAAAAGAGATCGAAACCAAAAAGAAAAAAAAAATTAGAAATACTAAGCTTCAGTTTGATGAAGATAAAAAAATGAACCATTCATTCTTTTCTCTACACTTCTCTTTCCACCCAGAACTCTATAACCCCAACTTTTGGATTTACTGGTTGTGATGCATACTCAGGAAAATAATTCATAATCAAGATGTTCTTCATCGTTAATTTAATGACAATTGTTCAGGGACAAATTTGCAAACAAACAAATAAACAAAAACCATGGATTTGTGCTTATCAATCTACCCACACATTCAAAATGAGTATGTTACTGTGCTATTCAGCCATCCATTTAAATACATTGCAAGGTAAAATAGTCAAATTTAAGTAAAAGCAATAAAAAAATTAAAAAAAAAAAAAAAAATATCCCGCAATAAGCAGAAAATTATACAGTGAAATATGAATTTCTATTTTCCATTAAATTCCAGCCTTCACATTCATCCATATTGAATGCAACCCACTTAATAAAGTCTATTTGCGTTAAGTAAATTCTTTCTAGCTAAGTCAACCCTGATGGCAGTCCTTTTATTAATACTATAGTCGTACATATATATGTATACTATGTATGTGTATTGGTTAATATCAACCTTGCTTGAAGTTAACAATTGTTTTAGTCCTGATGGGTTGACTTTAGCTAGATTTTACTGTCTAAATGCATGCTTTTTCCTATCTTTATAGCTGTGTGTTATGGTCGCAATTCACTCTTCTTAAAGTTCTCACATTTATTACTTGTCTAAAGCAAGATGGTATTCTAATCTATATGACCAGCTGCTTGTATTTCTTCCTAGGATGTGCCCATGTGACAAAGCTCTGCTCAATTTAGTTCAAGACAGTTCTGGTAGTTTTCACTCATTAATTACCCACACATGGGAAAAAGAACAAAAACATTTTTTCTTAGTCTTCACTGACAATAAGAGAAAAACAGGGTCCACACAATGTAATTCTGGAAGCTTTCGCTCAAATTTTCATAGTAAAATCCATTTTGAAAAAAAATCAAAGGTCTTCGTTGACAAAAGAAGAAAAAAAAAAAAGAAGTCCACCAAGGAGAGATGAATATTGTACTGGTAGCCATATGCAGCAGTGACTGATATAGCCACAATATAACAACACATGTGTGCTTTCTATCCTACTTATGTGTGGGCTTGTATTTGTGAGGCATGACTCCACCCACTCCACATTCTTTTCCTAGTGAAAGTGATCTACATACATACAGATCAGTTTTGCTTGCAAAAGGGCTCCTTGCCCTTTATGTTTACATTTTAGCTCTTTCATACTATCATTATGTGTTAAATATTATTACAGCAAACAAAGATACTGACCGCAGGTGTTAAATATTAATACAACAAAACAAAAATATTAACTGCACTCATGCCCCATCATCTCAGTTACCCACTCCTCCAATACATTACAAAAAGTCTGAATCCAGTTGTTATAATTCCTCACTGATCTACAAAAAGGCACATATAAAATTTTTTTTTTTTTTTTTCACCTTAGACCATGCTTTTAAAGTGCAAAGCAAGAATTTTACCTCCACAAAGCATCAACTGATAGCCTCTCAGATTCGCAGGAACTGATATGTAATCATATAAGCGCTTTTGTGAAAAAAAAATAATGACTACTTCTCAAACCTATTTTGACCTCATCAAGAGGTATATGTAATGATATATCCCTTCATGAGATGAGTGACAAGTTGTGTTAGTGGTTATGAGGTGCTATTTGAGATGTTATAATAGGAATGAGATTTTGAAGGGAAATATAACAAGTGAGGAACTAGCATCTATTACTTGGGGTTCTCTTATGATTTCCAAGAGGTCCCTGAACTCGCTACTGTTACTGCAATGATATGTCTTGCGCCCAAGGCAAATGAGTCGGAAGTCGCGCCAGGTCAGGTGAGTTCCAAGTCACAGCCATTTTTTACCGTTTTTCTCTATTTTCCGATTGAGGTACCAAAATATTTACCTTTTTTTTTTTCTGATTAAAAACAGTTAAACTGCCGTTTTGTGAAAACAAAAAAAAAAAAATTAGTATCTTAATTGGAAAGTAGTTAAAAACGACCAAAGATAGCCATATGTCTTCATTGCCCCGTGCGACTTCTAACTCATTTGCCCTAGTCACAAGACATATTATTGCACTCCTGCCCTGGAACAGTGTCATGGGTATGTCATCAGCATACCTACTTGTGGCCATGTGCCTTTTCAGAGAATGCTGAAGTTTTGTGTGCCTATGTGTTGTTGTTTTTTTCCCCTTATGCTTAAACAGAGCCTGGAATACATGTAATTAAACCAAAAGTAGATGATTTTATAGGTATCAGAAAAGAAAAAATAATGCATAATGTCACGATATATCCTCAGATTGATCCCATTTTAAAAGTATCTACTCCAATCCCTACACTGCTTCTGATACTTTCCTTTATACTTTCATAACAGTTTATATACCTATACATTCACTCTGCAAACACCATTCGAATAATTATGAGTGAGCAATAATTAAGTTGGAACAACAAATCTATAAAATGCGTCTCCCACTATAATTAAATCTTTTTTCCTCTTCATTGTGACATTCCAGGCAAACATGTCCAATTTGACAAAACTGAAGCAAACAAAACAACAGGTAAAAGAAATAATTTTTTTTTTGTGCATGCAGTTATCATAGCAGAGTATCAGCCAGTATCAGGTGAATGAAAATCAGTCCTCTAAATCATCACTAGTCAACAAGTCATGTTCAACACTTCAGAGATAGTGCGAATGCTGTCGCATAAGTCATTTGATGTAGTTACGCCTTTCTTTTTCAAAAGCATTATCTGACAGCTCTCATGCCCAGGAAGACTATGAGTCATTAGCTGCATTTTGGCCTAAATCTGACTCATGCTATTATCATAGAATAATGATAATATCATGTCCCTTCTATATAGATAACAGTTACATGACTATTTGGGAGACTAGACTACTGCCAAAATTTGATCAAAAAAGGAGCACAAGTGAACAAAATCTTTATTTGGATAAACAGTTTCTAATAATGTTATCTCATCAAAATGTAAACAGTATATAAACTGTTTTTGGTCCCACAATGATGTATGTATATTTGTACAGACATAAGTCCAGAACTGAATCCTTAGAATTTAGACAAATTTGCAAGTTTTCATAACTAAAGCTTGAACAAGAATATCTTATGAAACAGTAAAGAAAAAAATCCATTCCATTAAATATTTACCACACAACTCTAAGATAAGTAGTGAAAAACATATAATAATGAAAACTGTTTTCTAGATTCACAAAGGCAAAAAATAACAATAATAATAATCTCCCTTGTCACTGCTTCTTTTTCTTTCTTCTCTCTCTCTCTCTCTTTTTTTTTAATCCTTTTTCTATGGGGGGAAATGAACTTTTACATGTGATTAGAATGAGAACATTTTAAAAACTCTTTTTAAAAAAGCAAACAAATTAAAACCAGGGTTTAAGCACCCTGCCATCATTCATATAACTAACTAAATTCATCTACCTACAGTCATATAAACATATACCAGTGGCATGTAAGTTTTACTTGCATTTCCAAAAGACAGCACCCATCCGTAACAAATCATCGAAACAAAATCCTCTCACATTTGTGACAGATACAACACATTCAATAGGAGATCGTTGTGCTCAGTCCTGTTACTTCCCTTTTAACCTTTACCAGACAAAAAAGGGATTGAACAAGCAGTGTAAAGAGGAAAAAAATCCCTTTTGTGCCCTTTGCTTGAAACATACGCCACGAAAAATTCCAGAAAAATTATGATGTAAATGTTTTCCTTTAATTGTTATAATTTATCAATTTTTTTTTTTTTTTGCTGATCTGTCTTTTGAACAACAAGAAGTGAAGGAATATTTTCCTCTTTACGCTGCTTGCTACAACATCTCTATTGTCTGGCAAAGGAAGTAATAGAGCTGGTCAAAATGATCTTCCCTTACAGGAATCCCTCTTTTGGGAGGGGCAGATAATCTTTGAAATTATCTCCCATTGCTGATGTCATTGCAGAAAGTTTCTCTCAAAGCAGGACTTTTTTTTCAATACAGGTGTCAAACAGTAACAGAAAAATGTTGCACAGCTTGCTGAAACAATAACTTATTTACATTGCTCTGACGAGTCACCACTGATTTTCATCAGCTGAGTTCTGTCTTTAGCAAAGTGTGGGTGTGAAAAAATGAAAAAAATATCCTTGTTCTTTCTTTTGCTTGCTCTGATAATCTTCAAAGTAATCCAACATAAACAAAAGGATATTTATGTTATGGATCAACAATTTAAACAGAAATGTTTTTCTTTCTCATTGTTATATTATCCTGATATCACACCCTCAAAGAGTGTAATCTGACTTAGACCTAAATGTTGAATAGCGTGCTTAAATTAAAAAGAAAATACTCTCATCATATGATAATTGAGGCATTTTTGCTACAATACTGAAAATAAAACTTAACTTGGGGGACATTAACTTTTCCCAAAGTTGTTGTTAGCTGTTGGTAAACTAGAGTTTCTCTTCATTTCCTCACGCTTGATCTGGGTATATGCCACCACACCTGGAAGAACAAAAATTTCAAAGACCATGTTCACACTTGCATGAATCAAAAATTAGATTTCTGCATTTCATGATAATTCTGTCTGTGACATTTATATAACAAGAACATTTCACAAACTCCCTATGTGTGCAAGTAAATTCACTTTCTAACAAGAGATATTTCAAGTCATCTGGAAATTTAAGTCCAAGTCAACTGAAAAATATCCTTAAAAAAAAAGTCAATGTTGTTTTCTTCATTCCACTGTGTACTACGATATAACTGATTTGAAAAAAAAAAAAATCTTGAGGGTAATGGATTCGACAGAATCTATATTTGGCCAGAAATTTTGATATTATAATGTAAATCACAGCGAGCACAAAATATTGGGCCTAATTAAATAATATACATTCTTTTATTTTGATGTTGCAATTATTTACTGGACAACAATGACCCATAGTTACAATAATGGTTCCACAATGCAAACATACAAGTCAAGTGCCTCCTACTAGATGACAATTCACAATGATCAATAAAAAGAACCTTCACTCCTGTCACATGATCATATGGGATTCAGGAATGACTCCACTGAAGAATGCCATTCTTGTCATATGACTCAATCTTACACATCAACCCATATAGGTAACTGGCCACTCATGAGAGCCTATCCTAATTTTACTCCCATCTAAGTAAACATGAAAGCAGGCTTAAAAGAGCCACTGGGAATGGCATTTCAGGTATTTTTCACTGTGCCACAACTTTGTCACAAGAGAAGAGTGACTGGTCGCACTTACCTCCCACTGTGGTAATGATGCCCAGCAACTGTAAAATCTGAATGGGATCTTGAAACAAGAGATAGCCACCAAGCAGGGTCAAACAAAATTTCAGATGGCCAATCATGTTATATCTATTATTTGTTAAGGAACATGTTCTTCAATACTGATGTAATTTGTGACATCCCAAGTTTTCCAGTATTATATTTCCCACCACACTCATTCCACAGAGATGTTTTTTTTTGTATATATTTATTTATTATTATTATTATTACTTTTTTTGTATTTATTTATTTATTATTATTACTATTATTATTTTTTTGTAATAATGTGTATTTTCTAGTGACAATCATTTGCACAGACTAGGACTTACAAGATCTGCCCAAGATGTTTCAGAATGTGCACAGTAATTTCACAGCTGTCACTACACCAAATATTACTGAAACCATATACTACCTTCCAGTAATATAATGTTATCCATATTAGTCCTTTGTAACTTCAAACCTTTTGGGAATTTTGCCTGGGCTGCTCTGATCAACCTAAGACACAGCAATTTCAGTATACTGCAATAGAAAAAGGATTTTTTTTTTTTTTTTTTATCTCTGCATATGATCCTCAAAAATATTGTGAAAATTTTTGTAGTATGATGACATGTAGTGTACAGAAGATTTTTTTAAAAAATTAAATCTATGACATAGCAGATATTCGAGATATAGCAGAGAGATTAACAATTACTACAGCCCAAAAATATTTCTACACAATTTTTCAACAATGGTGGCTTTTGGGCCATATTAATACAAGGGACGTCCGAAAAGAAACCGGAAAAGGGTGATAACTCAAAAAGTTTTAATCAGATCGATTTGAAACTCATACAGATCCAAGTGTCTTTCCTCCTCTACTTCTCAAAGTAATCTCCATTAACATCAATGCATTTTTTCCAGCACGACAGCAGCGAATAGATACCCACTCAAAAGAAATCAACGTCAAGATGTGCAAACCAATTCTTCAATTCACCGACGAGGTCATCTTCTGTCTCGAAAGCCATGCCCCCTGAGTGGTGCTTCAAGGATCCAAACAAATGAAAGTCAGAGGGTGCCAGGTCTGGACTGTGGGCAGGATGAGCAAGAATTTCCCAACTGTAGCGCTGCAGCCATTGCTGTGTACGGTTTGCTAAATGCGGGGTTGCATTATCGTGCTGAAGCACAACGCCCCTTCTCAAGAGTCCAGGTCTTTTGGGCCAAATTGCATCTCTGAGGTGGCCAAGAGTGCTGCAGTATCTTGCAGCATTGATACACTGACCCTGTGGTAAAATGTCTAAGGGGATCACACCTTTCGAATCCCAGAACACAGTGGCCATCACTTTGTTTGTGGACCTCTGCACTTTGAAGTTTTTGGTGACGGGAGATGATGGGTGTTTCCATGTCATGGAGTTGCGCTTTGTCTCTGTGGTATTCAGATGAACCTAAGCTTCATTACCAGTAATCAGATTGTGAAAGAGGTTACTGAGTGCTAGAAAGTCTCCACCAGGCCCTACATCGATATGTGTCTCATACTCATCTCCATTGTCTTGTTGGCATCGCTGCAGTAGACATTGTGAAATTTCAACCCTTTGAAGCTTGTGATCCTCCTTTAAAATTTTTGGAACCCATCTTGCAGACACTTTCCGATATCCCAAAGTGTCATGGACTATTTCATGTACTCTTTGGACTCAGAGTTTCAAGGCAATCTCCCGTATCTTCATCCTCCTGTCATGTTTGATGAGCTTGTCAACACAAGTTGCGTTCTTCTCATTGGTCCATGTTTTGGGGCGACCAGATGTTGGCTCATCATCCAGACTTGTTCGGCCTTCTCCAAACCAAGTACACTTGAGATACACTTGAGATCTTGATATGGCACCCTTACCATATGTTTCGGCTATTTGTTTGTGAATTTCAGAAGGTTTTGTTCCTTTAGAAAACAAAAAACATACAACAGCTCTGACCTCCAACTTTGACCAGTCTTTGATGGGGGTAGCCATCTTGGAATCAGTAGTGTCCAATAGTGCATTCATCAATGGTGCTGAAACTTTGCACCATGAAAGATAATTGATTGTATTGGGGTTTCCCGTTAACAGAATGAAAAAAAAATATGGATTGTTCAAATGTTATGCCCCTTTTCCGGTTTCTTTTCGGACGTCCCTGGTAGTTTGTTTTCCTCGTAAATATGGTTAATGTAACAAGCTAAGTTCCTCACCAGAGACAACGTAATCTTATTACATTAACGCTAAGAAACACGTAAATTCGTCATGATTGGTGTAAGAAATGATTCAAGACAGTATATTATTATTATTATGTCCGTTCACAGAACTCGAACATGCATTAAATGTGTGATTATCCACGAAAGTATTTCATAAACTGCGATGAATGCAATATCTATCTGTACAATAAAACTATAAACAGAGACAGATTTTGTTTCTCTGCATTTTACAATAGAAGGAATTGTTTCATTTCTTAGAGACACAATCGTATGGCAACTATGTTTCTTTTGAGAAATTCTCTTCAGCTGAGGTTTAATTTTGCCTTAGAAATAATTTATAAATGTAATGATAAAGTACAGTATTGTATATCGTTGCAGATTTTTAACCACAAGGTTGATGATGTTAAGCTCCACTTCCCAGTGGGTTATATGATTATACTAACTGGGTAACCAACGGCCTCCGTGAGAGGTTTTTTAAAAATATATAGTCTTAAATTTTTGGCAAGCATGCACACCTCAATACTGATACTTTGGTTGATTAAACTGAATATTACTCAAAGAAAACGTGTTTTGAACGCGCCATATGTCCCACACAGAAGTGATGGCGGACAAAATGAATGATAGTTCGGCATTAAAAAAATAAAATATCTATGTAAATTCAATGACGAAAATAAAGAGTAGCCTATAGCACAGCTGGGTATCAGTTGCCCACGTCTGTAACTTTCTTTGAATTTTAAACGCCTGCCGAATCCGACTTTATTGGACCATAAAATAAGTGCCACGCCCCCTTATTGCTCTTATTATATAGATCGTTCACTTATGACGTTTCGCTTCCGCGTCCGCCCACCAGTCTGTGTTTACATTTCAAACACCGAAGTAACTCACCTATGACGTTTCACTTCCGCGTCCGCCCCACTGTCTATTGTTTACATTTCAAACATGGAAGTAAACACAAACTAAAAAAAAAACATGGAAAGGATTGCGTCCTCTGCCCCACCTTCCATTGTTTACATTTACACGACAGTGGCTGAACGGAAAAATTGCTTGAAGCAAAAAATCAGTATCGGGGATCCTTGTAACATGAGTGTGAACGGAACGATAACAGCACGTTTTTTATTTTCCCGTTTC
>JBCAUA010002203.1:0-13553 GCA_038406235.1 Peronia verruculata | reverse complement strand
CGGGAGTGGACAGGCCTGACACTCAGTGACGCCCTAAGGAAGGCAGAAAACCGAGAGGAGTGGAGGGGGATGATGGCTAGATCAGCAGCGGTGCCCCGACGGTCGACAAGACTACGGGAGATGTGAGATGTGTGAGATTATAAATAAAATAGACATTTTACTATTGACAGTGTATTTTAGTTTTTGTGGTGTAAAATATGATGGTGACCATGTAGGGAGGTTATTTAGATTGTTGAATAATGCACTTTGCTTTAAAATTTATCGTGCATTTACCAGATTACTGATGTTGAACTTTAATACTGATAATTTTCATTCATCTTTTTAATCTTGCTGAAACATTCTGGTCTTCAATACATTTTGTTGAATTATATGAATTCCAGGAAACACAAGAGTTGTGACACAGAATGCATTACAAGCTTTCAATGAGGCAATGTCTAGAGTGAAAGCAGACCCTTACAAAGTTGTGATGAATCCCACTAAAAATCCAGTGTCGTTATTGAGTTACACCCCAAAGGCAGTAAGTCTCAGTATATTGTGTAATAAAATAATTGCTTATTTTGACTTTTTTTTATTATTAGTGAAGTGATTTGCTAACATCTGGATATTTTTGTTCTTTATCATGGGTTAAAGAAAAAAAAAAAAAAAAGAGGGGTGAGTGCAAGGTATTTTAAATGAACATGTACAAAATGTAGATAAGAAATTAACAGTCTTAGATATAATGGTCCTTAGTCATAAGCTATACAGTCATTGAGTTTGAAGACATTTTATTATTTTGATTGTATTTCATTTTAATCAGTTAGCTAGTGAAATATGGGAATCCAGCTATTTGAGCAATTGTGGCAGTGTAGTTTAGCAGAACCTAAGCCACAGGCAGTGGAATAGATTTAACTATACATCTTCTAGGTTTTCAGAACTGTAAATCACTTTCTTGTTTTTGGTTTGGTTTTCTTTGCTGGTGTTTTCTCTGTTTTAATGAGTCTATTGTTTTTTAAATGATATTCTACCTAGGCATCAGCCCCAAGACTGTTAGACAGAGAGCCATTTGAGAAAGTTTTTGGCAAGAAGGCCACCAGGAAGAAACCTACACTGGAGACTTATGATCTGGAAGTAAGTCCCTACGACGATCATGGTTTTTACATCGTCCCTTAAAATGTTTTTCCACTTATGAGAGTGTAATTTTTAGACTAATGATGAGCATTTTGACTCCCTAGTGTGTTGTTTTATCATTCATAGTCCTGTAATATTTTCGATGAGTTGAAAAATGTTGGGCATTCTTTGTTTAATTTGCTTTCTAAGTGGATTTGTTTGACCAAAAAAAAAAAAAAACTAGGGAAAGGCCAGCAGGGGCTTGAATCAATAAATTCTCTAGTCACTGAATTATTTCTATGCTTTCGCCCAGGCGAGCCTTAGATTTATCATTGATTGTTTTTATGCCCTCAGAGTCAGAATTACAAAAAAAAAAAAAAGAAAAAATATTTTGGTTAAATTTTGAAATGATAATCTCACATTGGGCTGTCAGATGCTGATTAAGTCAGACAAACTGGTTAGTGAAGTTGGTTTCATGAAGCAAAGCTCATTGTTTTGAAGTTCTTCATCTTCAGGTTGATCGACCCAGGTTTAAATGGGTACCTGACTATAGACAGTGATTGATATTGTCAGATTGAAAAGGTTTTGAGCGCCTAACAGGCATTCGCCTTGTACGCTTCCCAGGAAGCTGAGAATGTTCATGAGTGTCTTCTTTGGCTCTGTCGGGGTAATAATAGATTGTAAAGTGCTTAGAGCCTGTACTGTACGGGACAAAGACTATATAAATGCCCTATATTATTATTATTATTATTATTATTATTACTATTATCTTTCAGGAAATGGTGAAAAATGCAGAATCAGCACTGGTCAAATGGGAAGAAACTCAAGGCCAGTTGGTACCTGTGGAGGAAGGAGTCAAAGAGGGGGAGCTGGAAATTGTGTTTAAAGCAGGAACATCCAAGAGAATCTGGAATGAATTGTATAAGGTTAAATTTTTGTCCCATTTTCCAACTTCATGTGTATAGTTGTGTGGTCTAAAATGTATGTCAGTCATCACATACTTTTAGGATGTGACATGTGGTCATTCAGGCGTTATTGCACTTCGTCTTTGCCAGTCACAAATTTTTCCCCGTGACCCATTTCATTGTACAGTGATATTGTTATGGGCTATTGATTTTTCATGACAAATAGGTTCACTTTCCATTCCTTGCATTTGTTTATGAGCTTTTTGCAACACTAGTGAACCACACATCAAATGTTGAAGAATCAAGCCACTCTGTCCATATGGCAGGGTGGTTCAAACTTTCAACAACATAACCTTTTTCTCTCTAGTAGTACTACAGAAATACAGTTTACAAACATCCAAAGAAAAAGATCGGGGCTCGCAGCATCAAAAGATGGTTTTTGGTACCTGGAACGAAAATAGTATACATTATATTTTGGTATCGGCAAATAATTCTTCACAAATATGTCGGGGAAAAAATGAAGTTTTTAATAATCATGTTCATCATTCAAGTGATATTTTGATCATTATTATTTATGGTGCCTGCGGTACCGGTGCCTGCGACAATGGGTTTGAATGTCATAGCATGTGTTTTATAGTATAATTTCCTGAAAATGACAATAACTAGCTGCTGAACTGTTTCAGGTGATTGATTCCTCTGATGTTCTTATACAAGTGTTGGATGCACGAGATCCTCAGGGCACCAGATGTAAACAAGTGGAAAACTACCTGAAAAAGGAGAAACCACACAAACATCTGATATTTGTTCTCAACAAGGCTGACCTCGTACCAAACTGGGCAATTGTAAGCCACTGAAGTGATTTTGATGCTCCATCTTCCTCCTTTTTTTTTTCCACTAATCTAGATCTACTCCTTGTTTTGACAGATAATATGGTTATGCCAAAAGAGAAACTACATAAATATCTGTTTGTTTCCAGCACAACTAGCCTCCATTGTGAAAGCAAAAAAATTACCCTCCGTGCTTTGTCCATGTCATATGTCTCGCGCACATGGCAAATGAGTCGGAAATCGCTGAGCGAGATTTGGAGTGACGGCCGTTTTGAACTATTTTCTGACATATCAAAATTTTTTATTTATTGTCCACAGAACAAAAATTCAGCCTTTTCTACAAAAAAAAAAAAAATTGGTTTCTGAGTCGGAAAATAGTTTAAAAAAACGACCAGGGCTTTGGATTGCCTGGAGCGTCTTCCGACTCATTTGCCCTGGGAGCAAGACATTTGTTTTATATATTCTGATGTCTTTTGGATTGATGATTGAGTCTATAGATTTGCTTGGTGACAGAAAGGCATAGATCTGTAATGGAAAAATCTGTGTCACCTGCAAATCTTACATTACTGAGCTAAGGATTACAGCTATGGCTCTAATGCAGATCATGGTTCAGAACCTTATCGACATCGGGTCTAATGACTAATGGTTTAATTCAACAGATCATGTTAATGATTCATACTCATACTGCATGGAATACACAAAATTATTTTCTTCAGTATTTTGTTTTGAGGTACTTTTGATTGTGTTCTTCAACAGAAAAAATGGGTGGCTGTTCTGTCTCAAGAACACCCAACTCTAGCCTTCAGAGCCAGTATAACAAACTGCTTTGGAAAAGGTGACCTTATTTCATTACTGCGACAACTGGGAAAGGTAGGCTGTCTGTTTGTCATGTGAATTGTGCCTATGTTTTCAGTCACAGGAGTTTTTACATTTACAATTTTTTGTGCTTCTGTTTTGGACCTTTTTTTTTTTTTTTTTTTTTTTTTTTTTTTTTTTTTTTTTTTTTAATTTCACCTGCTAAGACATGGGGCTAGTTAGTCAAAGCATTTCTCATTTCAGTTAACAATGTGTAAATTAGTCACTTGATTGTATGTGAAAGATGGGGAAAATGTCCATTGATTTGATTTCACTTTTCCTATATCCCAAATCCCACATGTGGTCTATAGTAAATGCTTATCAGCCTTCCGTCTTTTTCTCAGCTGCACAGTGACAAAAAGCAGATCAGTGTTGGTTTGATAGGATATCCAAATGTTGGTAAAAGTTCCATCATCAATGCTCTGAAATCCAAGAAAGTGTGTAATGTAGCACCTGTCCCAGGAGAAACAAAAGTGAGTCTCCATTTTACAGCACAACAGCTCATATGCAGCATTAATTTTAAAATATTTATAAATTATTATTAGTATGATCATTATCATTTTATAAAATAAAAAAGACTGTCCAACCGGCAACTAACTAACAATTTAAAAAGCAAATAACACATATATAAATAACTTCCTCTTGATGTTCAAACTGAAAGCCAAATTTTCAAACCAAATTGGTCCGTCTTCAGGGCAACAATGTAAACAAAAAAAAATGTAAATAGGGTATTGCTGTGTATTATGATCATTATCATGTTTATTTCCTCACATTTTTCATTGGCTTTGTAAGGATACTAAAATGAATAAGAATATCTGTAATTGTCAAGGGTAACTTTGATAACTTTGGCCTTGTGCATTTTTTTTCCTTTGAATGAGTTAAATTGCCCACGGTAGCTGAACTTTATACGACTAGAGTGGGAGCTGTTAGACATTGAAGTTCTGTAATATTTATAGCCTCTGTTCCTTGTATCATAAAGTTTATGACTTTACTTTTGTGTGACAGGTATGGCAATATGTGACACTGATGAACAACATCTTTCTCATTGACTGTCCTGGTATTGTGTATCCAACTGGTGCAACCCCTACAGACATGGTTCTAAAAGGAGTGGTGAGTTCCACTGGGTTTTTTTTTTTTCGTCCTGGTCAGGCAGGACTGATCGTAATAAGCATGTCAATATAAGAAAGAATGCAAATATTCTAACTTTGTAATTTTAATTTTGTCCTTATTGTTATTGTACGGTAGTTTAGAATTGCATTAACCCTTTCCCATTAATATGGGCAATATGCCAACAATCTGAAAAGTGGCCTGTGAATTTTTATGGCTGGTATGCCGGCAGCAGGGGATATGTATAGATTTAGCTGGAGTTTTTTTTTTGTTTTTGTTTTTGATAACTACTTCCGAGAATAAGTATGGAAAGTGTTTCTAGCCACTGAAGAATGACATTCTGTTCAAAATAAACCAAAAGATGCATGATTTGAAGAAGTTTGTGTTAACAATCAAAGTTTTTGTGTGAACTGAGCCAGGAAATGGCAAACTGAAAGATCAACAATGTATATGACTCAAATAGTGACATGTCTTGAGAATTATTTGGTGAAGATGTTGAAAATAATGCAGCAGTTGACTCCGATAGTGAGAATGCTATACAGGATCTCAGGAGTGTTCAGAATGGCAGTAATGTCTGCAGTGGATGGTCCTGGGAATCCCAGATGGAAAAGAAAAAAAAGACACCATACCCCAAATCTTGGGCCTCATTTTAGTGTTTGTGATTTTGGACCCCAAAATCCTCTGTCAGAAACTCTTTTATGATAACTTATATAAACTATTGAATAGATTTATGTGATTAGTATGGTGCAACAACAGTGGGCACAGAAAACATTTAGATCTAGTCTTGTTTTGGATTTTATTCAGTTGTGATTTCTTTGGGTTGTTTTCTCCAGTTTATCAACATTTACTAACATGCTCCCTTGCCCTTTTAGAGTAATCTAAAAATTTCTTTGACTCAAATGGATATATTTTATGAGTAATGATTTGCTGCACTTGGAATTACAGACTCAGACATAGAAAGCCCACAAATTTTTTTTAAAAAGTAAAGATTGATTTTATGTGTTTATTTCTCAAATTCCTGTCTTCTGAAACCAAAACATCGTTATATAGTAGCATTTGTCACCAAAAGTCATTCATTTATCTTTCAGGAGAAGTATGGTTTTGCCTAGTTATCTGTTTGAACTAGGTTACTATGGCAGTTTTTGTCAACTGATATATTAATTCCAAGATCTTTTAGGAAAGCCCCTTTTTCTGGGCTGACCATTGTTAGGAGCATTAATGGAAAAGGGTTAATTTAGCTGTTGTACAACATGAGTATTTTCATTTGAATGACGCTGATATGGGGACTGGTTTCGTGTAACAGTATTGTATTGTTGTAATGTAAAATGAATTGGTCATCAAGAGTTTATAGTCATATTAGACAACTGAGAATTTTTAAATTCACATGCACCCTTGTTTCTGAAGCTATAGTGTTTTCTTGTTTAACAGGTGCGGGTTGAAAAAGTGAAACAGCCAGAGGATTACGTTCATGCTGTATTAGACAGGGTGAAGAAAGAATATGTGCAGAGAACATATGGAGTAACAGGCTGGGAGGATGCAGAGGATTTCCTGGAACAAGTGGCCCGAAAATGTGGAAGGTTATTGAAAGTGAGTGAATACATAATAAATGTAAATATATGGTTGACAGTCATGAGCGATACAGTCCACCTTAGCACATTGTTCATTTGTATGCCCTCATCTGGGATCTCAGACCAAAATCTGATGCACGCAGATGACTTCACTGAACACTCAATGGAGTGCTCTGCAGTTGGTTCTGATTATCATTACTGAAAATTTTACACTTGGCTGCTTTAACAATGCATACATTTCCTTTTTGTCAGATATTTATGTTCTCAGAAAATTCTGTTTCAAAATGTTGATAGGAATTTTGCAGCATGTGTCATTTTCATGAAACACTGAAATGTTGATTTTCCTGTTGATTTTGTCAGTTCCATGTTTTTTTTTCAACAATTGTGCATTTGATTTCAGGGAGGTGAAGCTGATATAAGTACTGTGGCCAAAAATGTACTGAACGACTATCAGCGAGGAAAAATTCCTTACTTTGTACGCCCACCAGAATCAGAGGTAAGCATAAAAGAATATTTTTCAAATACTTAAATGTTCAATTTGGGTGAATAGCTTTAAAAAAAAAAAAATAGTGAATGTGGAGTTTATAAAGAGTTTGGGATAGATAAATGAAGAATCAAATACCATCTACATTTCTAGATTTCAGTGATTTACTTGATAGTTTAGGATTTTTAAAGTATTTTTCTGGTGTATTTTCAAACAATTGACAAGATTTGTTATAAAATCAGAGCTTAGATCTGGAAAAATAAACTCAGTTGTTTGCAATATTTATCAGGATCTTATTCACATTTCACTGCTATTTCAGATCTCTCCCTTCATGTAATGATGAATATATGTTTCATTGCAATGATGTTCTTCTGGAAATGATAATTTGATATAATACTTCACAGAAAGGTTGCTTTTTTTTTTGTTGTTGTTGTTGTTGTTGTTGTTGTTGTTAGAAGTGAAAAGAATTCTTGGCAGAACATTTTTGTTAATTTGAGACCTTTTTTTTTTTTTCTCTCCCCCCCTTCAAATTCCAGCTGGAAGGCAGTAACAAAGAGGAAAGTGAGGAGCAGGAAGGAGAAAGTGCTGTAGTAGAAACTGACCAAACTGAGGAAGAAACACAACAAAAGGAAGAAGATGATGAAGAAGAAGAGAAGGAAACGGAGAAACAACACGAAACTGATGACGAAGATTGGACAGATGCAGAAGAATCTAATTCCGAAGATGGCAAAGAAAATGACAGGGAAGATGACAATGAGACAACCACTTCATCTCATGATGACAAAAGAACTGTAAAGACAGTGGGCTCATTATCAGCGCAGAAGAAGGTCCAGTCAACAATAAAGAACGAGACAAAAGATAAACCGAAGGAGAAGAAAAAGAAGCTTGCATCCATTCATCCATTCTTCGAAACAACTAGTCGAAAACTTGGAGACATCAAGAAAAAGATGGCAAAACTTAAACAGAATCTAAAAGCGATACAGGCTAAAAAGGCTGAGAGACAGCAGAAAAAACAGAGTGAGTCATCCGAAAGTGTTGCTGATACTCTGACAAATACCTCTCTTGCACCCACTACAACTGAAGTCAGACAGGCTGAGTTTTTGAAACTCCCATCTGATGATGTCTCATCAAAATCAGTTACTTTAAAAAAGGGTAGAAAAATGGATAGGTTTAGTAATCTTCAGACACATTCTGCACTTCCCGAGAAAAACACATCACCCGCAGCTGCTGTTGTCAGAGAGACTCCTGTTGTAACAAATGCTGTGACCCCTTCACCCTCAGAGTCACGTAAAAGAAAACAAAATTCCTCAGCAGATACATCATCAGCTTTAGCACAGAGTGAAGCAAAGAGGAAGAGATTGTCATCAACTTCTGTGATATCTACAGCTAGTGGAGCCATGGTGGTCACTACCTTAGATAGTTCCTCGACTTCAACACCAGACTCAAGTAAAACAAGTAAGGTTACAATTTGTCACTAGTTGTCTGAGGTGAATGTTGTAAAGATTCTTAGCCTCGTTAAAAAATATTGGCCAGTAGGGTTCACCAATATCCTAGAAATCCCATCAGTCCATGACTTAGCCATTGTTTATCCATAAGTTTGCGTCACTTTTTGGCTTGATCCTGTTACAGTGGGTAGGAAATTTGACTAAAACTCCTCACTGTGAGTGACAGACTCATTGTCTCTTGAACCTAAAGACCCTCCAAATAATAATAATAATAATAGTTTGTAGTGTTAATGATTTAATGGCATAGGTAAATGTCTGACATACTTCTAGCCAGAAATCCCATAGAATGTTTCAGAAATCTTGTGTTCTATTGTTTTATCTCTGTCAATATGCAACCATACTGTGTTAAAAAAATATTAGCCTATTACATTTCTGTGAAAATGAGAACAATATTCATGGAAAAGACTGGTGCATAACTTACCAAGAGGTGCCCTGATGACATCTGACAGACTTTAGAGCTAAAAAGAAGAGATCATTCATTATATACAAAATCAGTGTTTCTTTCAAGATGAGTAAAAACTAAGCTTTGCAAAGTTTTATGTATTATATAGTATATATGTCTGACATGAGTGGAGATATACTAAAAGATTATAGGTGGTAGTAGATGCTGAAATCACACATAGTAACTTTGCCAGGCTATTTTAAACAACTATGTGTTATCCTGGTTTACATTACCATATTTCTTGTTCCTTTAGTAGAGGGGGAGGGAACATAGTATGGCTCATGCCCGAATTACTTGTTGTTTAGTTCATCGTAGTTTTTTTTTTTTCCATTTTTGGTGTCACATTTTTTTACCAATGTTGTAATCATTTTTTTTTTTTTTTTCTTTGACCTTACATGAACCAGTTGTCTTGATGTCAAGTTCTGTAAAAAGTGATCTGAGGTACATAAGTCCATATAAGGGGGGGGGGGGGGTTGCTTCTTTTTTCTTTTTCATCTTTTCTTCCTTTTATCATTGTGTTCTTTTGTATATTATATGTATCAGAGGAGCTTTTTATCAAGTGAGACTTTTCCCTTTCCATTTCTTCTTGGAGCACAATGTCGAAATTACAATAGTTCCTAGATTTCTGGTGTCAGCATTGCTGTCTTTTTCTTGAGCTTCATCACATTTTTGTGAAGATAGAAATTCCATGACCGAGGCTGTGGTGATGAATTCTTCATCACCTTGAGCTATATTAGTATGACCTACAACCACTTTCTTTTTCTCTTCAGTAACTAGCTAAAGAATGTTTTATACATTGTTTTGTATTTCATTTTTCCCACAGGTGCATTGCCTGGACATAGTGGTGCAGGAAAACACCAAAACTCTTCCGGCAAGCGTAGGAAAGTAAAGAGAACTGATGACATGAAGACAGATACACCAAAATTGACAAGTTTGGAGGTAATTTTTTTTTCACATTTGGCATTTTAACATTTATGATGATTTCTTACTTATCAGGGATGTCAAATTTCCTACTTTAGTAGGATTTCCCACTTTTTGACAGTCAGTATTTTCTCTTTTGGCCCCAAATCTGGTAATATTTACCATTAACTTACTTCACTTTTATGTGTTGCTACTACTATTCCTACTTTGTCATGTAGACAGATTGACATCCCTGACTTATAACAGTTTAATGGGGCCAAATATAATGCAGAAAAGAAAGCTGCGATTGACCAGCTGAATCAGTGTATAATACTAACAGATTGGGGTTTGCTGAGGAGGTGAAGGCGTAGCAGAGGGAGAGGAATGTGATACAGTTTTCAAGCTGTTTTTCAGCATACACCATCAGAAACCTGCTTGCCTCAAACATATTGTCAGTGTTAAATATTTCCATGACAATTACCTGGTCCAGTTGAGTTTAGCTTTTGCAAGAACTGGCCTTGATTCATTGATAAGTCCCTTCTCAGTGAACCTGATTGGCAAGAGCTAGGAGAAACATTGACACCAACCATATGGATGCTGAATATAAAATAGGGAGTGGTAGACTGGCCATTAGGCTAAACAGTGGATATTACATGTACCCTTGACCTAGGTGCAAAGTTTAGATTATAGAGAAAAGAGCGCTTCCTCTGTTTAAGATCTATTTTTATATTTAGATCCTCTAGATCTAGTAAAGTCTGGACTGTAAATTTAGAATCAAGAGCTGATGATGAAGAATCCAAATGAAATCTGGATCTAGTTGTTTCTTTTATGTCTACTCTAACCCTAATCCTAGAAAAGGAGCTGTCACTGAGGGATGATTTATTTTGTAATGGAAGTGAAATTTGATTTTTCCCCGTTTTGATCTTGTCAAGTAAAACAAATGGCATTAAATCCTTTTTGGAGTATTTATGACAATAATTCTCTCATTGTATAAAATATGCAAGCTGACAACTGGATGTGACTCTACAGTAGATTTTGATTTGTTGTGTAAGCCTAAAGTTTTTGTATAAATTTGGAGGGGGGGGGGGGGGGTGTTTGTAGTATTGCATGCATGATGATGTACTTCGTGAAAATCAAAGTGTTGTCTATTTTCTGCCCACAGAAACGAAGAATGCAACGGCAGGAGATAAAAGAGATGAACAAGAGGAATTCGTTTTACAAGGAAAAAGACATCAAGAACAGAAGACAGAAAAGGAGATAATGAATAGCACAGAATATAGAGAATTTTATTTAGATATTTCTGTTGTTTTGATAATTTATGTGTACAGGTAAACTTGTGAAATAAACTTGTTAAATGTATACAATATGATGTTATAAAGGGAAACAGCACTGTGCAGTGTGTTTGTAATTGACAGACATGTTTTTGTTTCAAAATACCAATGCAAATACACTGCTCATGTTTGTGTTGGGGAATATGTTTGTAGTGAATATAATTAGAAGCAAATTGTTGAATTGATTGGAGGGGGGAAATGTAAATAAAAGAAATTTCTTTCATTTTCAATCCAGCCTATTTTGTTTCTGGGTTTTCATTAGTTATTGTCATTATAGACGATGGTCTTGTTTCCGTTTGAAATGAGACTTCATTATGTTCATGTTCATTTTATGGTAAAAGTTAATTAAGAGGATCTGTTTTACTGCCCACAGTAAAATCAGTGAAACCGAACATTTAGGAGAAAGATGCACAGCAGTTTGAGGATTAGCCATCATATAACTTTGAAAAATGATTCTGTAAAATACTTTGCAATCATTTTATCATTCACATCCTTTCACAATCCAGTGATTCAGTCCATTCTGAAAACTGCATTGATAAAGAGAAGTATGCTGCAATATGCATCTTCCCTCCAACAGCAGAACTGGTTCAAAGTGCTTAAAGGCCATACATATAATATATATACAGTTATGTACAACGTGAAGCAAAAACTGAAATTATGGCTTTATGGCCTTGAAATACAAAATCTCCACCTGAGAAGTATTTATGTATGGCTTTTATAGTTCTATTCCAGCTGTATTATATGACAGCCACTCATTGCCTTATGTAGGTACATCTTATCTTTACCTGTAGTGAATTGGGAGGTGGGAAAGGGAGGAAACAAAAATCAAGAAATAAAGGGGAAGAAAGTGCCTCTTCAGGCTGTCAGTGATAGAAGTAACACCACTGAATTGTCACTGCTCTGTAAAAATAATGCAAAAGCTACAAACTTTGAGACAGTCGCAATAGCATAAACAAAATATGAGCTTTTATTAAGATATATGCAAGAGATAAAGCATACAAATTAGCAAATACAGATGACACATAGATCATGTTTCCATAGAAAAAAAAAAGATAAAAAATTGCAAAGGAGTTTGATTATCAAAATTGTTGCGACTGGAAATCAGAACATAACTTGTAGCACAAATACCCAAACTCTTCAGGTTCAAATACTTCTACTCCTCCTTTGCTTATTATGCTAAGAATCATGGCTGCAATTATTGAGGATTTCCGAACCTGATTTTGTTTATGTGAACTGTTTCCACCACTATGACACATCACAACAGCTCCTCTGTTATACATATATGTACTGTACATACATATATATATACATGTACTTCCTCAACAACATTATAGTTTTCCTCACTTAACATTGATGACATTCCTCACCTACTCTCTGTTATCACTCAGTCACAGTTCAGGATTCTAAAACAAGATAAGACTCAAGACAAATTTTATTAATTATTGTCTTCAAAAGGAAATCTCATTCCCAGTTGGGGAGGCACAATGTACATGAACAATATGATAACTGCACATGCAAACACAAATACATGTATCACGAATAGCATTAGAAGAACAGACAGACTTGACAAATAGCTGCTGCAAATTGAAATCCAAATCATTGATGACAGAAATGAATTTTTGTAACATTCAGTGCTTATATTACATGTAACAAACACCTTCTTTAGGAAAACATGTACATACATGTGCTGTACTTGCCTCAGTCAACTTATCCCGTTAAACAGATTTATGCTAGTAAAGTACACATGCCAATAGTGCATACAATATGTATTTAATCTATTGGACATAATTAATGATCTTGTGACCACTGCGGTTATCAAGGACATGAATTTTACAATTGTTTTGCAGTAGTCTACATATTGGCCTAATATACATGTACACTTAACCCAAGCTATCCTGCTGATGGTGTCAGCTTCACACAGACATCCCGTTTACACTTAATTATCTTGCATTACTGCCTGCTACATTTAGTTCCTGTATTTGTTACTACAAATATCTTCCCCTCTCACATTTTACAGTGACATCACTGTAATCAGACCCTAACATTGACAAATGACATGCAAACATAATATCTACTGTAACATAAAATACATGTACATGCAGATCTGTACATTTAGTAAATTTACAAACACATGTACATCTTCCATAAAGATTTCATGCAGCAAAAAAAAAGCAAAGTCCAGCCAAGTAATGGTAACAATTTATATATTGATACACGTTTATATACATTACACATGTGTATATCCAAACCCTGACCTTAACCCACACTATCCCTAACACGTAGGCTATTTTAGGACATGATTGATTTTCTTGTGACAGGAACGTGAGAATATTCTAAATAAGTTTCTTGTGTTGTTTATGCAGTATTTAGCCGAATAGGGCAATAGGCCCAAGAATACTCTAAACAACTCATCTGAACAATGGTGATAATAATGCAGGTAATATTAAATAAATCAAGTTAGGCCTAAATAGCCGATTTTAACTTATGACGTAAACACGTACTTGTGAGATGGGGGGGGGGGGGGGGGGGGGGGGGAGCACCCC
>JBCAUA010002192.1:0-13554 GCA_038406235.1 Peronia verruculata | reverse complement strand
GTTGTTGTTGTTGTTCAATAAGAATCATGACAGTAAAAAAAAAATCAAGAATTTTAGCACTTCGGTTGCTAATCAGTGTTATTATGTTTGCTGATATCAACAGCTATGTCTTTTTTGACATCGCTTTTGTTTTAAAGTCTGTTCACCGTTACTGGGACATTGTAATTAAGCTGCTTGTTAATAGTTCCTAGTAAAGCAATCAAGCACGGCGCACCAACAGTAAGAGGACTTACTGCAAAATTCTGTCTGAGGTAGCTAAATTGATCCTCAAACTTGCGGGAACAAGAGAGGAGGATAATGTGTGTGTCTGTAAATGTGTGTGAATGTATATGTACTCGCGTGCATACGTGGGTTTTGTATGAGTGTGTGGGGAGGGGGGCATAGGCGGGGGAGATGGTGTGGGAAGCACAGGTCAAGCCTTTCTCTCTAGTTCTACAAACAACTGATTCACGAGGCACGAGATTTAAAAAGAAACAGTCTTTGAACTAGCGAGAGAGAATGAATAGGTCAAACTGACAGAGATAACGCAGAGAGAGAGAGAGAGAGAGAGTGAGAGAGAGAGAGAGAAAGAGAGATAGGCCTTATAACAAAACATGCAAGATAGACAATACCTGGGAGTTTGTGGGAGAGACAATTTTCTCACTCCTCGAGAGTGCTTGAAAATGTAAATGTGTAAATAAGTTTGTCTATGTTTTTCTACGATTATTGTTTTACAAAACGCAGGCGGAACGATGAGAACTTCATAGTACTAATAATTATTATGATTTAATATGAAGTTAAAGAAAGATAAGAAATTGTTTGACTGACTGACATTAGGGGTTTCAACAGCTAAGTTAGTGTTCTTAGCCTGAAGAAACAACGTAGCATATAGATTGGAACAGAAATCGTACCATAAGTGTAAGTGACTAACTAGACCTTTCAGACAACTGTGCCAGCCAAAGGCTGAAAAATGTGCCAGTTCAGTTGTTTTGTGAAATCGGCAGATGTCCGCAAACACACAAATTGGGCAGAAGATTTATGCCTTGATAAGGGCCTTTTCTATCTCTGACTACTCTAGATATAATCTCTTAAGATCTTTTTGAAATATAATATGGCTAATGGCAGCTTAGCCTCGCTTAATAGTAATTATGCATCATCTAGCAATGGCAAGAGCAAATGTTGGTTATACTCAGTTTTATAGATAGCAAAGCGGTTAGTTAGAAATAATATACATAGTGACTTGTTTGTTTGTTTGTTTGTTTGTTTGTTTGTTTGTGTTGGAGTCTAACGACACGAATACGGCTATTTTGTGTCAAGCAAAGGTAAGAAACGTTTACACGTCAAGAAGAAGAGAGAAGAGAAAGCAGACAGAAGACAGGAGCAAGGAGAGAGAGAAGAGATGTCACCGCGGAATGTCGAGGATGGCACTGCATGGGAGACACCTCACTGATGGCGGGTTCTACACCGCCTGCATGGTGGGAGCACAGAACCTACTCATAAACCCCGGGCCCCCAGTGCTGAGTAGTGACAGATCTATGTGACCTAATAGTGAAAAAAGTATGAACACCTACAGTTTAGGTAGCATGCTACTCAGAAAGGCCCAATAGTGAAAAAGATATGAACACGTACGGTTTAGGTAGCATATCTCTCAAAAAGGCATTTGCCATTTTTATAAACGTTGCTCCAGTATGTAGATAGTTCTCTTTGTATGCATCCCTGGAATTATAAGTATGGTTAATATTGCATACTGTGCAAATGCAAATATTTTCAATAATGACAGATCATTGTGGAAGGATTTATGTTGTCTTGATGTGTCTTTGCAAATTATGGATCTTGTTAAAGCAGAAGTGTGCAACACTGATACCGGACATCAAAATCTGATGGCAAATCTCTATGTCGTTAGAGATTGATGTAGCTTGGGCCTTTGGTGTGTACAGATAGGCCTATCTTTGAATGTGTGCAGATATGACTCATGAGCATTTGCGTGAAAGTATGTAGGTCTGCCTTAGACAAGCTGGTGGTTTTGTGATAAGTTAACCAAAAAAAAAAAAGGATAAGAACATAGGTTGGTTGTCACAACTAGAACTAGCACTGCGGCTGACTGAAAGTTAGTGGATTTGTGTCCGTCTTCAGTAAGTGCAAATCTATTCGACCTCTCTTGTAGTTTATTAGCTAATCTAGCAGAGAACGAACAGCCTCATATTCAGCATTATTTGTTTTATAATTATATGCATGTACGCTTAGAGTAGTTCCAACTGCCAATTTAAAAGGAAAAAAAAAAAGCTAGAGCCGGTTAATGTGTGCAAAATCGTATGTTAAGGAGAAAGGCATTTCATGAACACATGCCTCGGATCAGGCGACTTTGTGAATCCATTTTCAGCACCGCTATGTGCGCCATTTCTTAAAATTCTGACATCTAACCTTGTCCGATAGGGACGACAGGTCAACAGATTCTAGCCGTAGTCCACCTAAGTTGCATGAAGGAACCGCAGAATCGCCCATGTGGTATAAGATCGCCCAGGCGGAAATCCGGTTTTCGGGGGAAAGTTTCAAAAACTCAAAAGCTTCCCAACAGCATGTTCTCTGCTTCATACTCACAATTTACCATATATGACCAGATCAGAAAAACAACGTCGAGATAATCCTGATCTGAATATTGAAAGTTTCACACAACTAAACTGTCTCTCTGTGATGACCAAGAACTAGGGGAGAAAATGGAATGAAATGGAATGAAAGGAAATGAAAGTGGCAATAAACTCTGGAAAGATTCAGATATGGTATCAGTGAAGATCGCCAAATTAATTAATGTCCAGATTAAACTCGGTCACAGCGTTTGGCCTAGGCCAGAGAACGCCCTGGGGGATAGACTATGTCCGAGGCGTAAAGTAGCTAAGATCAGATTGTACCCCTCCAGGCCGACATATAAGCCTAGTTCTATATTTCTCTTGACTACGGAGGTTTAGTTTGTATTTACACAGTGTATTAATTTTATTCACTGGCATAACAAAAAAGATAATCATTTTGGCATAGAAAATCAACGAAGGCAACATCTTTGAAACGATATACCGGTATGGGTTACCACGTGGCTCTGTCCGGCCAAGTTTCACCTCAGCGACTCAACTGCGATAAATCGCCGGTGTGGCTTACGTTATTTCTTGCTTTGCAAGATGGAGTCCTATTTATCTTACTCCAATTCGTGCTTTTTATTAGGCCTGCGAACAACAAGGATGAGGACACAGCGACAACAGGACAAACTTAAATGAGCTAATTCCTACCGGACTTAAGGACACATAGGTTCTAGATTTATTCTGTAACAAATAGAACGCAGATATTGCGATGCTAATATGTTCTGATTCCCAATATCGTTAAAAAAAAAGTTTGTTTTTTTTTTTTAAGAGCCTAACTAGTCTATCTATCTTTCTCATAAAGTTTCACAGTTTGACCATTTTCAGAGATTCTGTCTGTTGGCAACTACTTCAAGAGCACCATGTGGATTCTCTTCGTTTTGCCAATCCTGATTCTAGGAGTCTCTGGAGATGGTAATAATGTCAGCTATCTGTTGTGTTGATTGATACTGAGCTTAGACACCATAGGCTTACTAATTTAACTGACGAAATGAAATACTACCAGTACCAGATTACTGCTTCGTCAATAAATTGCTGGTAATGGTATCATCTTGATGGCGAACGCTGATGATGACGTTTGTTCTTTAACAGGGATGAAGATGACAATATCGATGTCAATAACAAAGATGTTGACAAGTACGATGTTGATGATGCCGTTTCCAAGATAATGTAGACAATATTAATGATACTGACTTCTTTTTGCTTTCCAATTAAAAAAAATGCATTCGTAAAGAAAACTGAACAAAAATAAAGAAACTAACAAACAAATAGTTTCCATTAAATTCAACAAGCATTCGTTGACTAATATCAATCAACCATAAATGAGGCTAATTCTGTTGAATTTCTGATGATGCCTTACTCTTGATGAAATAATTAGATTAAGTATTGTCTGTTGTTTCACCAGTAACAAAGTGTCCAGAGGGATGGCAGCTGCATGAAGGCTATTGCTACGGCGTGGGAGAGCAAGGGGTACCTTGGGCAGAGGCTCAAGTCAGTTTACATTCTGTTTCAATCATTTTTCCATTCACTGGTCTGTCTGTTCATGCTGCCATTTCATATTATAGTTATTCTGTAACAAATATGAAAGCAGATTTTGAGAAGCTAATGTCATCCGATGCCCAATGTTAAAAATAAGTCTGTTTTTCAGAGCCTAGATAGTCTATCTATCTTTCTCATACGGTTTCACAAGTATCATCCGATAATTGTGGTGTCGTGGCTTAGCGGTTGGCCTGTCGGACTCTGGATCTGAAGCTCCGGGTTCGAATTTTGACAGGTCCCGACATTTTGTCCTTGGGAAAGGCAATTTACATTTCCTGACTCCACCCAGATTTGAATGGGTACCCGACTATAGACAGTGATTGATATTGTTAGATGGATAAGGATTTGAGCGCCTAAGAGGCAGCAGCCTTGTATGCTTCCCAGGAAGCTGAGAACGTTTATGAGTGTCTTCTTTGGGTCTGTCGGGGTAATAACAGATTGTAAAGTGCTTAGATCATGTGATTACGGGAATAAGAGCTATATATATACTCTCTATTATTATTATTATTATATTTTATGGCAAGGTATATTCAACGGTACAATGTAAGCTTGGGCTAGAGATGATTTCCCATTTTTTTAAATTTAATTTCTTTTATGGCAGAGTTCAAAGACATAGATGAATGATGGTCTTAGGAGATAGTAGGACAGTAGAAGATGAAAGAGGGAAGAAAAAAAGAAGGAGGTGGCCGGGGAGTGAAAAAAAAAGAAGAGATGAGAGAATCTATATGGCCATGTGGAGGCTTAGGGCAAAGTGGGCTTAAAGTCTAGAAGGAAACGGGGGTTTCTTTTGATTTCTGTTTAATCAAGGACGGGAAAAATAACAAACATTATGCATGGTTCACTATCTAAAAACCGTGAGTCAGTTTTATGACCAGAATATAAATAAACTTCTGAAAAATAATCCTGTATGAAATAGACGCCTAATGAAGGGAGCAACATAAGGAACAAGGGGAAAGCACTGTGATGAGCCCACTGATGTACAATGGTTAGCCTCCCTGGCGGCAGTACTACGTTGCCTTTGTTAGATATTATGTAGCACAGCTGACAGAGGGGACACCCATGGCTGATGGACCAGGCCTCTACATTTCTATGACAGAGTGAAAAGTGTTACAGGTTCCAATCCTGTCTGGTGGACGGAAAGATTAAAAAGTTGCTTGCTTTTTTTTTTTCAGTGTCTCACTAGACTCTTGGCTTCTTCGTAGGAGAGTCCGGCGTCTACCTTTCTCGGATGAGGGCGATTTGATATTGGATGTCTTGTAGATTCGTTACGCATAGTAAAAGAATTATTGACATTTAAAAACTGGATAAAGAGTGGGAGGACGCGTCTTTGTCCAGGCAAATTTCTAAATTTCTATTCATAAACGTCCTCTTAAACAAATTCGGCGGGCATTAAGACCTAAATAATCCCACTCTCTCAGAATTCAAAGGCTACATACAAAAGTAATTAGTTGGTAGATTTACTATAGTGTGAGCAGCAGCAATCCATGGGCTTAGCTGCCCCCCCCCACTCCGCCTTTTTCGCATATCACTTCTCTGGTCCCTTCCTTTAGTTCATTTTGCTATTACATGTGTACTTCTCATTTCTATGGTTCTTTTATTTAAACCAAAAATACGATCCCACCACAAATTTCTTTTTTGGGGTTTTCTTTATAAACTGTAACCACTGATTTTTTCCACACTTGTTTATTTGTTTTTTGCTTTTGTATTTTTAAGGGTACTGAAATGAGCATATTTACCTAAATTGTGTTGATTTTAATGTCTGATTTCAAGCTCCAGAGCACATAGCTCGTCTTGTGATGGCCTATTACTCTCCCATGCAAACAAAGTCCATAGTGTTAGTAACGTTCTGTTACTGGTGTCTCGTTATCTAGGAATGATGGGCAAATATTTATAATAATAATATTAATAATAGTAACCCATTGAATATTTTGGAAACCTGTCAATTAGGGGGAGGGAATTGATTTAAATCCATCTGTCTTTGTTATTCGTATTGCAGTTCAACTCTTAAGTGTTGCATTTTTACGGGCTGTTAGTTTGGCCTCTAGATATACAGGGGCGTTTAGCTATAGTAAAGTGGGTGCTGACAGCGGCTGGTGGGAGTGCCAGAGGTACTGCAATTGTTTCTCACTCGATCTGACGGCTCATAGCTCAAGGTCAGATTACTGGGCAGTTCATCTCAGTTATGTCGCCGTTCATTTCTTAGCTGGACTGGTCGCTGGATGTCTGTGTCAAGGACTTGGAGAGAAAGAGAGAGAGAGAGAGAGAGAGACCTTTGGAGAAAAGGAAGGCGGGTGGAAGGAGGGGGAGTAATGTGTGAAATATTGAATATGTGAGAAAAATAGAGAGAGAGAGGAAAGTAATCAATGGAAGAGGGGGAGGTAGGATGGGCAGAGGGACTGGAGGAAAGAAAAGACTGATGAAACTCAAGAAAAGAGTTCTGCTTTGACGATTACCTCTCTCACGTTACAAGTCTCAATGTTGAACAAACGAATCGTGATCTGCATCATGTGAGCATTGGTAGATTCCGAACATAATCATTGCTGTGCTAGGATATGACTTTACGAAGTTCCCAAGGCTATTTTGAAACAGCATTCTAGCTACAGCAAGGTTATATTATGTCCATAATCAGAGGATCTGGTTACGCTGTGGCATCGATTTTGAATGACAACCTAAAGATTTCGGAGTTTACAATAACACGAACACAAATGGTGTCTCTTTTAAAAGCATGCCTTCTAAAATTGAACCCATTCTCCTACAAGAACAGTTGTTTTATAATTTACAACAGCAAAACAATCTCCTTTCCTGTTTCTAGCGTACCTGACGAGCCGCCGTTTCCGATAAAATTTCTGTTTGGAGAAAATGGAGATTCATTTACCGATAAAATTTTTTAACACATAGCCAATAAAATTCAGCTTATAGGAAATTAAGTGTTGCACTAGAATATCTTTCTTAACATTGTGGAAAGTTGTGTCTGAATAGTAGAGAGATAATCACATTGAAGGAAAGAAACAAACGTGTCTTGTCAAAAGGACGTCAGTGATGTTTAGAACTCCTACCTCGAACCATCTCTACCCCCAGGTTAACCTCACCTGCAATTATTGTCTCTCATGTACCTGCTTGAACCCCGCAGGAATCCGCCAATGTTTATAAACTCCTGTCCATTCATGACCGTGTTATTTTCCGTGTTGCGGACATCAAAACAGGAGAAGTAATTGTAACAACACGCTCTGGAATCAAAGACCACAAGCCTTTGAACTACCGGAGATGACATTTCCTACCTAACAATTCCAGGCCTGGCCGTTGTTTTCTTTTCTTGAAATTTCTTTTTGACCCACTGGTCATCAAAATACGAGTTTCTTACCGGGGCTCTGGCTTGAGAATGTTAATGAGTTCATGAGTTCTTTGCATATGTATGCCTAGTAATGAGGCTGCATCCATCCTCCTTGAAGCCATGACCCATAGTTCACTCTTTATTCCCCCCTTTGCTCAGTTTTGGATGATATTATAATTTTAATCAGTTCTCTCATGTTATCCTGCGGTAATTCGAGAGTTCAGTTCTTTGTTGTCCTATCTCCATTTTGGGCGATTTGGAGATATATTTGTCATGTGCAAAGGGGATAGTAAATCTACCATAATTATACTGTAGTCATTTCACCGATCACTTGCCCAAACAGGTGTATTTGAAAATCATTTTGTCCTATCTCCTATGTACAAAGACAGTTGCTAAACACAGGTCATGAATTTTCTCAAAATGTGACAAATGGAGATAGGGCAACAGAGAACTGAGACCATGAATTGTGTTACTGTTAAACTGAGTGATTTCTACTTTCTTTGCTGGCCTTACTTACCTCTCGGGAGTTCTGGTCACATTCATTCCTAGTGATAGAATTATTCTTGATTTTTTACAAAGAACAATGAGCAATCTGAGAGGAGAAAAGATGGAAGTGGAGGGGAGATCAGGAATTACTGTGAAATGTAACCAGTTAGAAAATGTCCTCGGAAGATCGTTGTGAGTAGTGCTTTCATTTGTCATACACTAAAGATGGTGAGCAAGCAGTGTAAATCAGAACAAAATCACTCTACTTCATATCATTTCAAAGACTGATCACCGTAAAATTTGACAAAATTATAACCATAAGAAGTAACTACTTTCTACATACCATATTCTTTTTTAATTTTTTATTTTTTATGACTTCTGTCTCAAGCAAAGAGCACAGAAGTGATTTTTCCCCTTCTTTATACTGATTGTTCAACACATCCTGTGTCTGGCAAAGGGAGATAATAGGACTGGACACAATGATCCCTCATTAACAGATAAACTCTAGAGTTCTATATTAACTCTATATAGCCTAACGCCCCAGATAGTTAAGATAGATATAAAGACAACCTTCAAAATCTTGACAATTAAGGAATATAATAATAATAATGATAGATATTCTACACGAGGAGATAATTAATGGTCAAAAGTGTAGGCCGTCCGTGTGACTGATTTCAGTGTCACTGTGCAGGCTACTGAAATCTAACATTGGTTTGTGGTAAATGTTACCATAGTGTCCACACATGATTTTGTTGTATGGCCGGATATAGACGTAGGTCTAGATATGTAGTCGGTACTTATATGCTAAGAAAGTGTAGAATTATAATGATAGTATTTATGAAACCAGCTGAATTCATCCTGACATTGGCGGAATATATCACATAATTGTGATGAAACGTAACTACAAATGTAATATAAATTTACAGTCATGAAAAGCTCTTTCTCTACTAACACAACAACTTTTTTTTTTTTTTTTTGGTTTGTTTGTTTATTTGTTTGTTTGTTTGTTTTGTTTGTTTGTTTTGTCATGAGAAGTTAGATAGGCCCCACGCCAGAAATATAGAATTTAGATCCATCTTTTCCTTGATTTTCTATTCCATTTACAAGAGTGTAAGTTGTAGCAGTTACTATGTTCCACTAGCATGCCCCAAATATCACAGCGCCATTAACTCAGTATGCAAGTTCTTACCGTAGTAAGAAAGCGTCAACAACCGAGTTTGATGGCATTTTATGGTCTTACTTGCTGCTGTGAGCCGTATACGACGATGTTCTCCGTCAAGCGTAGAAAGTAAACACTGAGTTACTTAGAACGCTGGTAAAGGTAAACAAGATAAGTAAACACACAAACATGATAATTATGCTTTGAATTATGGCTCAAGGAAACATGAACATATGAGTTATTGTTAACAACAAAATCATTCCTCCAACAACGACAGAGCAGATCGCTACACCTTACATGCAGTTTTTACTGGCATGTGTTCATAATTTGAATAAACACTGCCAATCGACATCAGCTGTAGGTTACTATGCCATTTTTAAACAAAACAAGAATTATGAAATATATTGAAAATGCGAGAGGCATTTAATTTTCAATCGCATCAAACCAAACGGGTAGGCATAATTCAATTGTATGATTTCAGTTAGGCTTTTAATGTTAAGTTTTTTTTTTTTTTATGCCAATGACATTAACGAACAGAATGTCCAAATTATTTCTGTTTGATCATTTGATTGCTTTGCTAAGATTACGTCGTGTATGTACTATGCCATAGTGCAACATCAAAACACAGATTTGGCTTTAGTCGTCCTGACCATGTCCACAAAATAAAAGGAAGGAAAATAATCTTTCCATCAATGACAAATTATCCGTTTGTCAGTCTGTTTATTCGTCCGTCCGTCCATCCATCCATCCATCCAACTATCCATCTATCCATTTATCCATCCATCTATCCATCCATCTATTCATCCGTACAACAACACCCATCCACCCATTTAGAAAGACAAGTGGATGCATTACAGATAAATTGCACTTGAATATTTCTACGAGAAAAAAAAAAGAGAGTAGAAGAAGGAAAAAGAACAACAACAACAGCAACAAAAACGAAAATCAAGTGAGAAGAAAAGGTTAAAGGCAGGAAAGAAGTAAATGAATTTCACCCACAGCTTGTTGAGTTGATTACTTTAAATAAAGACGTTTTCTCGTGCAATGCCATAAATATTGTGCACACAGAGATAATAAACCCATTAACAACAATAATAACATAATCAAGCCACGAAAACGTTTGTTTTTTATGATATGTTTAATTATGTTTTTGTAATCCCATCAAGCTCTGATTATATATTGCTAGTTGTAAGGTAAGACGCAGAAGAGAAATTGAAGGGATAAAAATCAAATATTATGTCGGATTAACATTATTCTCCTCTTTCCCCAAGAATAGCAAGAACTACTCCAACTCCACACATCCTTGCACTCAACGAGATATTGTTTTGAGTAGCCCTTTGTCAGGCACAAGAGGTGTTGAACAAGCAGCGAAGGAGAGGGAAAAAAAATCACTTTTGAGGTCTGTACTTGAAACTTAGATCATGAAAAATTCTGAAAAATTTACGATGTAAGGAACGTGTTTTATTTTCATTGTTATAATTTTATTAATTTTTTGAGTGACCAACCTTGCGCATGGTATTTGTTTGTTTGTTTGTTTGTTTGTTTGTTTTTCTTCACATTGTTACTACACCATCTGTCCCCCCGTGGGGGCCGGGAATTTCTAAGTAGGTCCCCTGCTCCCACCTTAGGGTAGTTTATCCAGCCATGGTGGGAGTCTCCCATGAAGTGTCATTCTCGACATTCCAATGGAAACATCTCTCCTCTCTCTCTCTCTCTCTCTTTCTCTTTCTCTCTCTCTCTCTCTCTCTCTCTCTCCTTGCTCCTGTCTTCTGTCCGGCTTTCTTTCCTCTCTTCTTCTTGAGGTGTAAACGTATCTTACCGTGTTGGACGCAATGATATGTTATAGCCGTAATCGTGCTGATGTGTCGCTAAACCCCACTACAACCAACCAACCAACCAACACCATCTGTCAATTTCTGTCTAGCAAAGAGAAGTAATAAAGCTGGACAGGACGGTCTCCCATTCAATCTCCCAGTGTTCAAGTCTAGTGGTTATAGACAGCACTCTGTTTGCTCAACAAGAGTATTGTGAGTTGTGACAGAGGCAATTTGTTTTTCTTTGGTCTGTACTCTAACAACATTGCCTTTGAACAACTGCTACAATATGGATAGTTGTTGGATTGGTAGATTGTTCAAAAACGATCAGGGGACACATCTAGTAGGGAGGAGCAGTTAATTTTTTCAATGACAAAAATTGGAGGTAATTCCAAGAGCGTTGGGTCATTCATGGCTGGCCAGGAAAAGACGGCCTATCGCGGTAATGGACTATCGCTTCCGAACGTTCTTCTCTTGCTTATTTCTCCAGTCTGCATTTTGGTGAGCCTCGCGGTTGTAGGATGGTCTTAAAATTAGTACACTTCACTAGAACAGTCCTTGAAGTAGAAGGAAGGAGAGGGAGAGACAAGTAAACTACACCACGGCTGAGCCGACATAATTGTCTTGGGTATACATTGCCTGGTGATTTATCCCCGCCAAATCGAACCTAAATTATGAGCGCTTCGATCCCTGCTCTTGGATCAATTAAGAGTTCTGCTCTCAAAGTGAAAGTTGACACATGCATACATTGTGAAGATGGGAACTTGAAGGGAGACAATGCCATAAATGCATAAACTGAAAAAGAAACATGTCTTTCGCTATCTTCAATTGCGAGTAACTCGGGTTTGTAAAGAGATACAGAGATGAAATTGGTACCATTTTAAAGGCTAAAATTTTGATCCTCCATACAATGCAGTTTGAGCCACCCGTGTTTGATGTCATCAAAATTATTCTGACGAACTTTAAAAACGCAACACTTGAAAATGATTCTACTGACTACTTTGAAAATGCAACACTTGATATATAGAATCACTTTAAAGTTTTGTGTTTTTAAAGTCCGTCAGTAGAATCATTTTCAAGTGTTGGTTTTTGAAGCCCGTCAGTAGAATCATTTTCAAGTGTTACGTTTTTGACGTCCGTCAGTATATAACATGACCAGAAAAACACAATGAAGACAGTCACTTCAAGGAAAAAAGTGCTCAGATGGAGACACTGACAAAAGGAGTCACTCGCATGTTCAGTTGTGAGTAACTCGGGTTTGTAAAAAGATACAAAGATGTACTTGACACCATTTTAGAGATTAAGACGTCCTGTATCCATTGCAATTTCAGCCGTCAGAGGCTTATATCTTCAGTTTATTATTCTGAAAAACATAACAGTTTTCTGATGAAGAGAGAGAGAGGACAGAAAGAGAGAGAAAGCGAGAGGGACAAAAAGAGAAAGAGAGAAGAGAGAGAGAGAGAGAGAAAGAGAGAGAGCGCGCTTGTTTGAAAAAAGAAATAAAGAGAAAAGTCTGTTTTGTGAACAGCAAGAAGATAAACGTATTTGGTTGAGAATGTTTTTTCTTTTTTAGCATTTAACATATACAGACTGATAGCCAATGATTCTATTCGTGGCAAATAAACAAATGAAAAAGATCAGGCCAGGTAAACTGCCAGCTGTTATCTTGACTGGCTCATTTACACTCTGTCAATTTCTCAGACTTTTGGTCTTACTTTTACCCCTCCCCCCCCAAAAAAAAAGACAGTTTTGAACTGATCTGTTAAGGAAAGAAAATGTTCTTGCTCCTAATTGAAGTTGATGGCGTTGTTATTTCTGTTGTCTTTTGTTTTGCTAACTTCAGCTTGTTTTGTTCCAATGTTTTTGTCCCATTTTCAAAGGCTATTCAACCGCACGGATACTGGAAACAGCAGAACTTGTCAGGCTTCCTGTTCGGAAACAAAACACAAAACAAAAATGGAACAAGAAACAAGCCCTAGCACTGTCCATCGCATCATAACGACAAGGCTGACCATGTATCAATTCTCATTTTGCGTAATCTTCAGGTTTTTTTTTTTTTTAATATACTGATGCGTCTGTCTTGTGCATCTCGATGGGAAGAAAAAGCAAATAGATGTAAAAGGAAAGAGAACCCAGTACAAGTAAAAGGAACAAAGAGACAAACTAGGCGTATGGAGCCTGAGTAATGTCCCCTTCTTCTCATCTTTGGATTTGCAAGAATTCTGGCTAGTGTTGTTCAATGCAAGACTAACAATGCTTTCTTGAGGCTTAGTTGAAGACTTAAAAACTTAAACACTTTAATAAAACACATGGGAAATACAAGAAAAACCAAGAAATTCATCGAGAACGACTTTATGAACAACAGCAACCACACTACAATACAAACTTCGTGCACAAATGGAAATAATCGGTGGTGTCCTATTTATATGGCATTGAAAGATAAATCTCCAGAACTTCTAAGTTTCTTGTTTGTTCATTCGGGTGACTTAAATGTTTGACAGCTTGTACATTTATAATATATTCATATTTTGGTAAACATCAATTCATAATTTGTTGTTGTTGTTGTTGTTGTTGTTGTTGTTGTTGTTGTTGTTGTTGTTGTTGTTGTTGTTGTTGTTGTTG